>CABFOW010004883.1:22080-36854 GCA_902141385.1 Timema californicum | reverse complement strand
AACCCCCCCCCCCCCCCCCCTTCTCACTAACCGGCGAGGAAAAGTCGCCTCGTCGTCTTCAAGTCGCTGTCGACTTTGTTGGCTTACTCAAAGATTTATGTTTGAAAGAGGATGGGTGTTCGTGGGGGAAATAGGGGGAGCGAGGCTGCATCTGCAGAAGAGGATGCTCTCCTTGAACACCCCCTCCTCGTGGAAAGGTTCGAATTGTAAGAGGGTGGCAGGGGGTGAAGAGTAGTTTTACACAGACAGTAAAACGAAGGCGAGGAAGGAATCGTCCTTACGTATTCATAAAAGGCAAGAAGTGGGTCCTACTCTTTTCTCAAGTATCAGGGAAGCATAAGATGACTAGAGGGACCTCATACAAATGGATTTCTTGTTTCGGTTCTTTATCCATATCTCTCGATCGCTCTGTCCTTATTTTATGTGAACACATTCAGGGTTATCTCCTCCTTCCCTGTGAAAAAATAGAGTAAGTTGACAAGAGAATAAATTAAATGTTGATTGACTTCTTTTTGGATGGGAAAACATTTATCGTTCACAAGAAAACTATGAAAAAGTTTCGAAAAATACATTTTTCTCTTACCTGTACTTGTTTTTCTTAGCCCCACGTCTTACTACCCGTTCGGAATACACACATTTCCACTAAATACACACATGTTTTAGGGAGGAAGAATATTATTATTATTATTATTATTATTATTATTATTATTATTATTAGCACCGCGTCTTACTACCCGTTCGGGTTATACGCACTTACGCTAATGTGTAATGGTAGGGTGATTGTGAGATGAAATGGAGGACCTACAGTTTAACGTAGAATCCGAACCACGGTGGAGGCCTGGCATTCCACACATTCACAAGATGTCTTGTCAGAGGTGAAGGAAGGAGGAGGAATGTTGAATTTAGAGTAATTGTAGCCGTATTTGCGTGGAGGAACAGTGTAAAACTGTTTTGAAAAAATCACCCTAAGTACACCCAACCAAGATTCTAACATTGATGTCTCCGTCGTCAGTAGTTTAATCTCCTGTGAGAATAACGCCTTAGACCTTGCGGCCATTGAAGTGGCTTCACGACTTATTAACTGACGTAAATATGTTTTTTAAACCCCCATTCCCTGGCCGTTAATTTGTCCCTGTGAAAGGGTATACCCACCCTTAATACACCCAGCCGGGATTTGAGCTCTGACCTCTCCCGTCACCAGCAAGCCAGACAAGACGATATCGACGCTAGGTCCACGTGTGCTCTGACGCAGGTATTAGATATAATAATTAACAAATAAATGGTACATTACATAATATTACATATGGTTTGTTGAAATTAAAAATAATTAAAAATATATATATAATTGGTTTTTAATAAACTACTTTTAAATAAATGTTACGCTTTATTTTATAATTATTTGAAACACTTTAATAGACATACATTTTGAACATAAGGATAAATGTAAGTCATTTAAAAAATAAAAATAAATTCAAAAATTAGTCATTTATGTAAAATAACCTAAAAATTTATTTTTTCGACGAACTAAGCTACATTCATATTTATCAAATAAAATACTCCACAGTTACGCATTTTAAAAATATCGTTTACACTATTAAAAAAAATCAAATTTTCAAAAAGTTATGATTAATAAACAATGGCAAATTTTAGGGAAAAATATTAAGTTTTAACGAATTCAATAAAACCGTTTCATATCAAGGTCAAACATTTTTTCCAGATTACAATCAATATTTTCTCCATATGAGAAAGTAAAAACCATTAACCTAATTCTCCTCTCCTACAAAATATTTAAGTAGTTGTGTGAGGCAGGAAAATAACATCGACTAAGATGACAAGTTTCTGTCCCCAAGGTCATTCCGAGGCCCCCTCGCTCCTCCCCATACCATGCTACTTCTATTCAGATATATGTCCTCGGTTAACTTCTCAGGAAGTTCCTCGTGAGTGACGTCATAGGGACCTTTACGTCTTGAGGAGCGGCGATAAATAACTGGGCAAAAAGAGAACACGAACTCAGAGGTAACTTGACTTCAACCAAAGAGAAACCAAAAGAAATTTCCTAGCGGCGGCGGAAGGGGGAAACACACAAAATAGCACTCTTTTAAAGAAAAAGAGAGAAATAAAACTTTCTCCAAGTGTCGCTTTAAAAAAAATATTGTTTGGAGAGTACCGTGAAGGGCGAACATTTGACATTTTTAAGGGAGAAATTTGCACACTTTACACTTTTAAATTTGCCAAACAATAATATATCTCTATATTTTTAAAATTGGTTTACCCATTTCGGTGGTCAAATAGACTTGAGGCGTCACCCTCGCAATATACTCGGCCACCGATGTGGGGATATCGGAGTTCAAGTGCCTATCGGATGTACAAAGAGTGTTTTCAATTCATGCAAATGCTGGTACACTTATTCAACGTTATTCATCCCTACCCCATTAAAATATTATAATGTATGTGTATAATCTGAACAGGTGGTAAGACGCGATGATAAAGTAAAAAAAACAACATAAATATTGGTTTGTTTAAAAACAATGTTGTTAACATACTTTTATTTGTGGGTGTGCTATGCCTTACTACCCATCTGGGCTTACCGCATATTTTCATTTAATGACGATAAGAACACATAAGAGGGAGATAAGAGGAAATGTACCCGCATATTCGTGGAAGAAATAATAGTAAAACCATTTTAGGAGGGAAAACAACAACTAAGGACCTCCAGATTGGATTCAAACTCACCTCCTAGTCACCGGAAAACCAGACAAAACGAAACTGATGCCTTTGTACGTGTGGCTACTGGTGTGTGTCAAGGTAATATTGGAAGAGATACCAGCAATTATTATTAAGTTACTGATAAATGGACGGAAATTTAAAAAAAAAAACTTAAAAATTATCTACCTTGCTGTTGGTTGAACCAGATACTTTTTTCAGATAAACAATCTTCCTAAGTTAATGAAATATCGCCAATTAGATGTTGCGCTCAGGTTAAATACAGGCAAAACTTTTAATAGTAAGCCTACACGAGTTTGGCGTTAACTGGATTGGACATAAAACTATTTTCCATGACTTGATGGATTAAATAATAGCCACGCTACTGTAAGTGTTAGTTCCGGTCAGAACCGCATTTAAATATATTCTTTAAATTGAAAAATGACACCAGGGTAGGAGAATCGAACCTGGGGCCTTTGGTTTATTACGCTAACAATTTTTCGCACGTCAATCACAGACTCTGCCTTAAGAAAAAGACGAATTCCAAAATGACACCATGATAGGAAAATCGAACCCGGTACCTTTGGTTTATTACACTAACGATTTCCGCACGTCAATCACAAACTCTGCCTTAAAAAAAAAAAGAGACTATTCCTGGATAACTCGGTAGTCATAGCATTGGCGTAATAAGCCAAGGGCCCTGAGTTCGACCTCTGCATCTGTAGCCAGGAAATCTTTGGCTCTTGAAACCCAAATCCTACGGTGTTAAATGCTTGTAATAGAAATGATATTTTAAGAAAATAAATGAACCAAAATGCCTGGTAAGTACCGTCTAAAACAAATTTCCTTTTGGCAAGATTTGGAATGATGTCAAGTCGTTTCCTTAACGAAAACTTTTCTCGAGGCTTAATGATCTGTTTTATTCCAAGTGCTCGAGAGAGTGTGTTGGGGGGTGGGGGGGGGCTACTTTTTGAAACAATTTAACAACGAGGACAATTAGAGAATGAAACAGTAACTGCTCAACAACTGAGAAAAAGAGAGAGAGAAAAAAATGAAGTTTATTTTAAGTTTAGTCTACTTTCGGAATAATTATAGGCGAGATAAAACTATATTAATGTTTCGTCGGGGTAAGTTTTGTAAATGCTCGCCGTAAATGACATGTATTTTGTTAACGGCGATGCAACTAATGCACCAAATATTTGGGAAACTTTAAGATACGTCGGTTGGAAACCTTTCTATCTAAAGTTTAAAAGAGAATTCACGAATCTTAAGTTTCCATATGAATACTCAATTTACCTTGAAAAGTACCATTCTTACTTTGACTTATTACACTATGGACCTAAGTTACACCATAATGTACAAAACAAGGTATAGACCAATTATGGCTTCTTTGGTGCTGCCTGACAGCTAGTACAAGTTACCAGACCAAATTATGTATCCCTACGCCACACCATATGATCTGTAAAAACACGTGTTTAGCAGCTGTCACTTTTGAAAATCAAAACTTAGGTCTACACAAGAAACATATATTACAGTTTTATTTATGTTTTTAATTTTTATTTATTGTTGACCTTGAAATGTTGATGTTAAGCCTAGTATTAATTATTATTTTTTATAAATAATCATTGAATAAATATACATCGAATAATGTTAAAATTGTTAAGGTTGGGTAATTTATTGTAGCCTACCCCTTGAATAAGGGTTGGATTAGAAAGTAGCCTGCCAACAAAAGGGGAGGGAGAGCCAAAACTTGTACATAGGCTATAAGAGATTTTTTTTTGGGGGGGGGGATAAAATATCGAATAATGAATAGTTTTACATTGTCATTCTACTCACAAGGACACGTGAAATTATAACTTACCAACGTTATGATAATTTAAAACTTTTTTTTCTTTATTTACATATTGTTTGTTTGGTTAGTTTATTTATGCATGAAAAGTCAGCTTTATTTATATGTAGGTTATAAATCAGTTATCCTTTTTTAGTACCAACTATCGCAAACTATCAAAACCTAACCTTTAAAGAACCAACAGGGGTAAAACAATACAAGTTGACATAAGCATTTGCACGGACCTTCGTGATACATTATGTAGATTACCTGACAAAGAGTCTCTACAGACACTCCAGAGTCGGTTGTTTCTTTCTGATATTACCAGGAGTTTCAACTTGATCCATTTTGTTGTTATAATAACTGTACTTCAGGTTTTTTTAATAAATAAAAACTCCAAAAGCTTGAGGTTTATCCTAGTGGTCAACACAACACAAACTTGGGGTTAAAAGATATATTTTATAGTCTTGATACAAATAATTTAATTTTATAATAAAGTATATTGATCACTGAAAAACACTCGCTATTTTTTTTTATCACGCGCTTCAATATTATATTGGAAGAATAAATATTTAAAGATAACTAAAAACCGTATATTTTCCCAGAATAACACGCTCACACACCGAACTAATATACACAAAAGAACACGCGGAATACTAGGTAGTAGGTAGGTAGCCAGCCGAATTAATATTACAAAACAGACACTGCATTATTAAAATTTACAATAAAATTACTAACACTAACTCAGATACACCTACATATTAAAATAATAAAGTATTTTGCTAGCTTCAACTTGTGTACAAATGCACGTGGTTTTATTAATTGTGTTTTATATGATAATTAACTGTTATAATGTATATTTAAAATGGTTAGATTTTTGTTATAAGAATAACCGTTGATCATTTGTTTTCTTTTGAAAGTAGCGTTTGCTGTTTAATAAACAAATTAATTATCAAAAGCAAGAGCTCTTTAAAAACGGCCTTACTTTCAAAAACAAATATGGCGCAATGAAATTAAATGATACTGACGGTTTATGACGTGGGCGATCTTATTGGCTAAGTGCGACCTTTAGTATTAACTCTCGGGCTTACAAAATTTAAATTGTATATTAGTTTCCAAACATTCTGTATGTCTTTTTCTCTTTGTTAACACAAACAATTTATTTATATTATTATTATTATTATTATTATTATTATTATTATTATTAGCACCGCGTATTACTACCCGTTCGGGTTATTCGCACTTACGCTAATGTGTAATGGTAGGGTGATTGTGAGATGAAATGGAGGACCTACAGTTTAACGTGGGATCCGAACCACGGTGGAGGCCTGGCATTCCCCACATTCACAAGTTGTGATTAATACATGTCTTGTCAGAGGATAAGGAAGGGTTTGGTAATCAGATAAATCTGTGCCGGGACCGAGGATTGAACCCCGGCCGCCAACACAGAAGTCTGACACCTTACCCCTAGACCGCCAGGTCACCTATTATTTCTGTTAAAGATATGTGAGGCCAGTTATAAAAATATAAATAACTGAATATAACACCATTAAATGTAAAATTTCACGCTCTATTTAAACTGTAGTTGCCACAAAAGTTAAAAGAAAAAACTAGAATGGATTAATTAGAATATTTTTTTCTTTAATATGATTATGGAAAATACAATTCTACTGTAATCCTTAGGGAAGTATTGATGATATTTTTAGTGATAATAATAGTAATACCTACCAAATAATAATTATTTCCAAATATTTTGACAAAAGTGACTTTCAGACAATGTTGGCATCACTGATAGCTACTGCTGTCATGTGGAACCAAAGAATTGGTAACGGCACTGTAGCAGTCGTACCTTAGCCGATTACAATATGGACCTATCCTATAAGATACGCCATAGTGTAACTAAGCAAATTAGCAATCATACCTGGACTGATTCCACTATGGACCTATTTTATGAACTAAACCAAGTGAAACCAAGCAAGGTAGTAAGTCAAGCAAGGTAGAAATATTACGTTAATAAATATTTCATTATGGCCCTATCCTATAAGCTACAACACGGTGCAGCATAAACTATGGGGTCATAGTGTAATCAATAACGGTAAGACTGCCACCTTTCAAGGTAAGCGAAGTGTACCTTTCGCAAAACAGACCTTCTAACAATGCTGCAAATAGGAAGGACTAGTAGTGGCTAGTTTGTACATACACACACTGCCAGGCCAAGGTGGCGCCAAAATGTGGTGTGACGTCACGCGAGCAATTGACACGCGAAATGGAACCCGCCGCGATCTGTGGCGAAGAACGAGTGAAAATAAAGACAAGAAATGTCGGACGAGAGGATTAAAAACAAAGACACATCCCGGAACAAATAAGATAGAGGGGGTTGGAAGGGAGAGGGCTAAACTGCACACCGGATTGTGTTGCGAACGTCCTGACATCCCGAATCATTTAAGGCGCTATTATCCCGCTTCTGCGGCCTCATGCTCTAATTCACTACTCTTGTGTTGGACTAGACTGCCGATGATATAGAGATTGGGATTCAATTTTGGTTGGGTGCACTGTTTTTACCACTCTCTCCAAGAAAATGCGGGTGCACTTCCTTAAAATTAAACATTCCTTAAACATTAGTGTAATTAGTACAAAGGCGTACAACCCGAATGGAAAGTAAGATGTGGTGCTACAAAAAAAAAGGAGGCTAGTACAGTCAATCAGAAATTCCTAGATGCCAGAAACCAAGTGGATTTATAACGTCACTATGTGGAGCTATCTGGCTGTAGGAGAACGAACAGGGGAGAAGGAAAACACAATTGACCATACAATTTGTGTTGACTTTCCCTGTTGAAGTATGTCATTCAATTCATGAAAATCCATTCTACGCTTTTAGACCAGTTACCTTTCGTATCCCGGTCATTTAGGTCATAATTATCAAATTATGTGTGGATCTTTGGACTGTACAGAGTGGAAAATTACAATTCTTAAACTAGGTTTAAAAGTCTATAATTGTTCCAGGTCAAAATAATTATTTTTTTAAAATTAGAGTAAACACCAAACTAATATACTGCTAAAGATTTTCACCATCTAACCTGAGCACGCCCTTAAGGTGTGAGTGAAGGTAAATCAGTTTAGTGGCAGATTTTTCGCAGTTTTTAAAACCAAACTTTTTTTGGTCACAATAAATAATATTTTTTCAGTAGAAACAAAGAGTTTAATTTTCTTCACATGGTGATATCAACTATTGTTGAATATCTGTCATCAGCATAGCGGTATTATATGAGAAACTTTTTAAATGAAGAGGAATAGCTGTCATTAAATTCCATAACACCCTTGACAGATATTCAACTACTGTTGATATCACCGTGTGAGGAAAATTAAACTCTTTGTTTCTAATAGAGAAATATTTGATTATTTTTTTCGGAAAAAATACTGTTTTGCTATAACAAATACCGACCTATTTTTCGCGTCCCCTAAACCCCTAACTTTAAGGCTGCAGATACGGATAAGGTGACCAATTAATTGGTCTTGAAGATATTATATAATTATCTTGTCTTCGAATCACGAATCTTTCATAGAGATTTTAAACGCAGGTCTCCGTGTACTCAAGGACATGGTAAACATTACATTTTGGAAATTAGAACCTTGTAAGTAGAGAGCAGAACAAGATAATGGCTCCAACGCACGAAACAAACGCTACAATATCGTTAGCATCCATTTTCTTTCTCCTTCGCCTCTTCCGTTCCCATGATCCTATTTACCAGTAAATTTAATGAAATCTTTATGAAAAATATTTTATCGTGAACTATTTCTTACTACCCGTCCAAGATATCTTCATATTTACAATAGAGGCGAGAGGAGTGAGGGAAGTAGAATAAGGAACCGTGTTTGTAGTTGCGTCGTTGGAAGCCGTTTAGAAAACAGCAAATAAGTAAACCTAGCAGGGATAAGAACTCCAGACCTCCTCGTTACTGACAATTTAAATCTAGGTTGGATGTACTAAGGTTATTTTTTTTCTTAAATGGTTTCTTCTACGCAAATGTACGTACATTTCCTATCAATTTTAACTTATCTATACATACAATATTAATATAACCAACTTCGGTGGTCACATGGATCCAAGGCGTCGCGCTCGAAATATACAGGACTACCGATGAAGTAGATATTGGGGTTCAAATCCAGGTCGGGTGCATTGAGGGGGTTATTTAATAAATGTTTTCCCACCCTCGCTCTACGGGAATGTGGGTACGATTACTCTTAATTTAACCGTCCTTATTACTAACACCTTCACTAATCTCCACACAATGGTCTAACGTGCTACTCTCGTGTTGGACTAGACGGGCAGATCGGGGTTCGATTCCAGTCAGGTGCACTGGGGGTAGTTTTCTCAAAATGGTTTTCCAATCTACCTCCACGAAAATACAGGTGCGCTTTCTCTAAATTAAACCGTCAAACCACAAGAGAGGCCAAGAAAGAGATGGGGGGGAGAGGGGGGAAAGCAGATAACAGAAAATGTTCAAGTGAGAGGATAAGAATGGAAGAAATTAAAGGAGGAAGAATGGTGGAAGGATAGATGAAGATGAATCATTTTACTAAACAGAACTGGCCACAGACTGGAAACAGATGATTATGATGATGACGATGATCTTGAAAGCTATAAGGGAAACTCAGGGGGTCTGGAGCGAGTGAAACGCCCTGTACCCAATTGTATAGCGCCGCTTCCCACCATCTTTATTCTCTTGGAATGTACAATGTTTTTTACCGTTGTCAGCATAAATACAACGGCTGTGATATCAATGTTAGCTCTTTGTAACCGATGATAATCTAACGTCCATCACAGACTCTGCCTAAAAATATGATTTAAGAATTACCCCGATCATGGGACGATCCTTAGATATCTCATTGGTAGAGCATTTTCGTGTTAAGCCTAAGGTCCCGTGTTTGATCCCTGATATAGGTGTCATTTTTCAATTTATTTGAATATGAATAAATTACGACCGATTTCCATAAGAATTATAATCATTCATCCCCCAAAGCTTCGCCTTCATATATATTTAATTGTATGATGTTGGATACTTCTATTTTTAATAGCACGTTGATATCTTTCACCTCTTATTTTGGGGTGGGCCCTATTTTGAGTCGACAAACTACTTACAGCGCGGTATTTCTGAACATCTGCAAAACGCGTCACAGCGCTCCATCTGCCGATCTTAAATAGAACTAGAGAGTGGTAATAATAAAAAAAATAATGGGTAAAACTCTTTCCTTAATATAGTTTCGTAGGATATAATTAAACAGCTTAACCCCCCCAAAACCCCAATTTTTTTAAAAGGGTGGGGGAATTCATACTTTCATTTAGGAATAAATAACTAAAGAGCGTCCATGGAAGAGGGTGAAGGCTAGGGAACGAACGAAAGACCTGATATCGTGATAGCTGAACATTAGAGATAAAGGCGCACGCTATCAATTCTTTTCCCTACCCCACACCCCAATATTCCCTCTTTCATGAGTTCTTTTTTGTTTTGTTACTAGTGTCCCCCCCCCCTCCGCACCCCTACCCCTTCTGACTGGAAAACAATGAGAACAAGATAAGGTTGGTATGATGCGTGAGCAAGATATTACCGAACGGTTAAGTTGGTAGTAGTGGGCGTCGAGATCTGCTTAGGAATATAATCACGGGAGATATCGGAAAGGGCGGATGGACGAGATTTAGCCATATTTGTTTTGGATTAAAGAGGAACCCGCTCCGTTGGTAGAATCGTCTAAAAGGCGTGACTCTCGCATTAGACTGGGACTGTTGTTAACGGGGAGATTGGGGTTCGAGTCCGAAGTCAGTTTAAATGAGGGTGCTATTTATAAAACTATTTTAAACTAGCTTTTTTTAATGCAAATGTGGGTGCACTTTCTCTAAATCCAACCTTCATCCATAACGTACCGGCGTAATTAGTATATATGCGTATATAAATAACAGATAGTATGACGCGGTGAAAAAAAAATTCTGACGTCGCACAGACTTTCTCTCTCTCTTTAATCAATAATAATCAAAATACACATTCACTAAAAACTCGTAAGATTTGCGAAACGAATTAATATAAATTGCAGCAGAAACATTCCACCAAAGAGCAGAAATGAGATAATACACACAATATACACTGTTACAGAAACATTGAGAAAAGAAAAACATCTCTATCCATCAAAGAGCATAACAATGGATTTAAATTTTCAGACTTATATATATATATATATATTTGACCATAGCTCAAAAACTAATAGTTTTATAAAAATATATTTCAATAAAAGTCTTATTGTAAAGGGATGGAAATATTAAAGATATGACAAGTTATTTAGTATCTCTAGGAGTTATGGAGATATTATCAAAGTTGAGAATTTACGCTCATGTAAAGTACTTTCAAAGTCATTTTCATGGGAAAATGAGAATTGCTGGTTTGTTTGTGATGCTAAACAATGGATACAAAATATTTTAATCAAACTTTAAGATCAGGTTTCGAGAAATTTTCTTTTACCCTTTCACTAAACTACCCTTAATTTTAGAGTTGGATATTTTAATCGGTAAAATTGTTTCCAAGGCACTGTCAGATTTCATCGCAAAAACAACTTTTTTGGTTTCAGGAGGTCATGAAACGTCGACAGTTATCAAAATCTCGAGTTTTTTTATACTTTCACAACGATTCTCTTTCCGAAAGGTCTCTGTAAAGTAACAAAAGAAGCATTGTGTATCCATAGATTTTCCAGAACAATCTTTGTGCTCTAATATTTATAGAAAGTATTTTATTCGTGAAACTTTTAGACATAGAAATTATTATTGATTTTGACGTATGTATCTTCATTCTCCAAACTACGGGAAAAAAAGTTGTAGTTACTGTGGATTCACACTCTCACCGAAAAACAAGCGCAGAACAGAAACGTGGTCACGTGACGAGTTCTAAACCAATCACAAGATCTCCGCCTCAAAGTCGCGAGCTGTTCCGCTAAAGTTTAACTCATCTCTAATTTGTCAGCTCTCTCAGAGATATTCGGCAAAGGTAGAACCAATAAAATCTCAAAAATAACATCCTTAAATCAGTGTGAATGTGCATCTGACAGCGCATGCGCTGTAGAGCTAGCTGCAAGCAGACAGCTTCGTTGGGTGTTGTGAGGATATTTAAAATAACCCGTCAATGTAAAGCGTGTGTATTGTAATGTCCCAACTTGTGAACCCTATGTTGTTTCTAAAAACAAGGATGATACTGCAGTTTTGAATATTTTATTTATATTTAATGTTTTAAATTCGGAAAGTCCTTTTATTTTATAATATTATTTTAACCATACATTTTTTACTTTATAATATTTGAGCCCTTCAGGCAGTTTAAAAGTCTATACATCTATTTTATATTACATGTTCTTACTGGATGCGTTGGACGATGAAACAATAACGAGAGCTGATACAGCACAGAGCTTTCGTTCAAAGAGGAATACACCTTGTACTCAGTACAGAGCGGTTGCATTGTCCAGCCAACCAGAAAGCTAGGATTTAAACTACACTCATGTGATAGGTCGAGACGGTCAGGCCACATAGGTGCAATCTACGATGTCATCAGAGTTTGAAAAAGACGTGAGGAAGAAACGAACTCTCACTAATACCCGATAGGAGACGCGCCGTGACCGTCGAGGTGACAAGACGTGTGTTGTGCGTCGTCGCATATTTTAATAATAATATAGTATGTACGGTGAACAGCGCAGAAACGGGTCAGTTGTACAAGCTGAAAATGTTAATGATTATAGCAATAACATGTAAAGGAATATGTTCCAAAAATAAATCAATATAAAAGTGATCAAGGTATATTTATTGTATAAGTGATCTTAACGAGTCTTACAATTGTTGCCCAACTAAGGGGCATTACATAGTTGTTGGTGGAAGAGGAGGAATTCTTAAATTGGCGCCCAACGTGGGGCATTCGTCATATAAGTCATTCTAAGATCTCTCCAGATGACCACCCAACGAGGGGCCTATAAGAAGAATCTTTTCAGTATCAATGTATTGGATTGTGCCACGACAGCGTTATAGTTAGAAAACAACCATTGGGAGAAGGATCTAAAATATATTTTTATCTACTATAAAAAAAAGTTGATAATCATCTACAACGTGTCAATTGCGGCGTTACTCAAGCAGATTCTGCAGCTTTCTATTTTCGGCAATCGTGTAAATAAAGCTTTAGAGTTGTCTGTCTGCCCCTCTGTCTCTTTGTCTGTTTGTACTTGGGAATACATTCTAAACGGTCCAATAGATTTACTTCAAATTTGATGATTAGATGTTACATGGTCATAGCTCGAGGAGAGATCGTGATTTAGGGATTAGATCTATTACTTGGGGTAATTCACATATTACTGATTTTTTGTTAGAACCACGTCTTACTAACCGTTCAGGTTATACCCCTATATAATAATTACACTTATTTGTTAGGGGTTAGGAAGGTTGAATTTTGAGGAAGTGTACCCAAGTTTGCGTGAAAGGGGATGGAAAACATCTTAAGAAAAACCACCCCAGTAAATCCGACCGGGATTCAAACCTAGATATCCCGGTCTTAAGCAGTCTAGTATATTGTGATGTAGTGCCTTAGACCATTCGGCCACTAAAGCGGGTTACTGATGTTTGAAAACTAGAAATTTCCAAAATTTGGCTTTAAATATTTGTTCAAAATGGATATCTCTGTATTATTTTGCACTATAAATAATATTGTACTAATATTTTTGGTGAAAAACTGATTAAAGGATAGTTTAGTGATGAGTGATTAGTTATTGCATGACAAAGTCTACCATGAGCTGTGACAATCTTACCTTGACTAGCTGCACTATGGCCTTACCTTATAAGCTACATCATAGTGAAACCAAGCAAGGTAAGCTTGGAACCTTAATATCGTTTATAAGTGCTCCGTGTTTTAATGACCCCCCGGCTGTCTGCACATTTACCACTACTAGGTTAAGGACGAGTAAGGTATATTTATAGAAAATATACCCACATTTGCGTTAAGGTGGAGCTGGAAACCATTTAAAGAAACAATAACTCAAGTTCTATCGATTTATATTCGAAATATTGACCTCACAATCATCACCCAGTTATAAAAGATGAGATTGAAGCTCTTTTCCGCAATATATAAAATTATCTCAAACAATCGGGTAAAGTGATATACAGACACTTGTTTATTTCATGCTTCAAGTTCGTCTAGCCTCTCCATCTCCTGCACTTTATCCTCCCAGGTTTGTATTTTTGAATAATATCCGACCTCCAGCTTCATGTTTGTCTTGCCAGTCCATCTCCAGCACTATATCTTCCAAGGTTTGGATTTTGGAACAAAATCAGAGCTCCAACCCCAGCCCCATTTAGGTGTTATTAGCAGGATCGTGTATTGTCAGGTTATATGTATAGGCCTATACATATATATGTATCGCTTATCCCCCTCCCACATTCCCAAAGTTCAGGGTTTCTCTTCACACACCCCTCCACTCCCCGCCTCTCCAATATAGATTGAACTAGTCCAGTTTAGGTAGTAACTACCTTCCCCCTCTCACTCTTCACCCCCTTGAAATTTTCCAAATGAGCGCGCCAGGGGGTTGAATGAGGGTTGGTCCGTGAGGGGAGGTGATGATGTGCGTGGATGCGTGTGTGTGTCTATTTCCCCCAGGTGGACTCCTTGTTGCTAATATCCCACGATGGGGAGGGACCTCTTCCATTGATTCTCTAGCAAAGAGCTGGATTAGATCGTGTCGCTCCTCCCACGGGATAAAGAACAGGATTATAAAACGGCGATACTTTCACTCCCTCTCAACACCTCGGAGAGAAGGTATTGTGGGATCGTCAAAAAAGCTCAAACTCGAGATTTTGGTAAATGTCGACGTTCAATGACCCCTTGAAATGGAAAAAGTTGCTTTCGCAATGCCGTCTGTCTGTCTGTCTGTACCTCGGGATAGAGACGAAACTATTTGACCGATTGCGGTAAAACTTGATATTTATGGTTTTCATAAGGTCTTCCTGAAGAAGTTTTTGGAATTAAATATCTAACCCTGAAATAAGTATTGCTCTTTTTTTTTAATCTATAGAATATATTGCATTAATTTATTTAACACTCCTTCATTTTTTACAAATTATGGACTCACCCCTATTGAACAAATCATTGACTCACCTCCATTTGTACAACACGTAGACTCACCCCTATTTAAACAAACCATAGACTCACCTCCATTTGAACAACACGTAGACTCA
>CABFOW010004883.1:9151-19837 GCA_902141385.1 Timema californicum | reverse complement strand
AGCTAGTTCTATCCAGTCCACCTCATTACACCCTATCCCTATCTCGAGCTAGTTCTATCCAGTCCACCTCATTACACCCTATCCCTATCTTGAGCTAATTCTATCCAGTCAACCTCATTACACCCTATCCCTATCTTGAGCTAATTCCATCCAGTCAACCTCATTACACCCTACCCCTATCTTGAGCTAGTTCTATCCAGTCCACCTCATTACACCCTATCCTTATCTTGAGCTAGTTCTATCCAGTACACCTCATTACACCCTATCTCTATTTTTAGTTAGTTCTATCCAGTCCACCTCATTACACCCTGTCTCTTTCAGATCCATTCTAATGTTATCCTCCTATCTACGTCCAGGTCTTCCCGATGGTGCCTTCCCTTTGGTTTTTACAATCAATGCGCCCGAACACGGCTCTAGATTCTCCCATTCACGCTGCACGTTCGGCCCATCGCAATCTACGAGACTTGATTATCCTAACACTGTATTTCGAAGAGTTCAGGTCATATAGCTCATCATTATGTAACCTACTCCACACCTCAATATCTTAATATCTTATTGGACCAAATATTTAACCTAAGAACATTGTTTTCGAACACCTTAAATTTTTTTTTTGTGTTTTAGGGTAAGATACCACAATTCATATCCATAAAGAAAACCCAGTAAAATTATTGTTTTGTATATTCAGAGTTTTACATGCCTTTACAATAAACAGGCTGTGAATGAATGCATTTTACAAACGTGGAGTGTTTGTAGAGTATTTAAAAATGAACATACACTTACTATGTACAGGTGACCTGGTGGTCTAGGGGTAAGGTGTCGGACTTCTGTGCTGGGGTTAATAATAATAATAATAATAATAATAATACTATGTACACTTCGTTCATCTTGAAAGGTAGCAGTCTTACCTATACGGACTATAATATGCCCTATCTTATAAAACACATCATAGTGTAGCAATGAAAGGTAAGTTTTCTACCTACTGGGGTAAATCAAGTGTGCATATTGTCGTAAAGGTATATTTAAGGCCCCATTCGACACTGGTTGTACCATTAGATGGGTTGGCTAACACTGAGTGATAGTCTACATTAACAATAAAAGTAACTTACTAAGGTTAAGGTAGCCTTGGGTATGAAAATGACTTTTCCAATCATTTTAAAATAGTTTTTTGCAGCACCGAGTTTTACTACCCATTCGGGTTATACGCTCAAGTACTAATTAAACTAATGTATTAGGAATTGGGAAGGTTGAATTTAGAGGAAGTGAGCCCGCGTTCGCGTGGAGGGAGAGTGGAAATTAATTTAGGAAAAACCACCCCCAGTTCACCCGAACGAGATTCGAAACTCGATCTCCCCATCCTCGGTGGTCTAGCTCAACACGACTAGCGCGTTAGATAACTACGCCACCGAAGCGGGTTTTAAAATAGTTAATGTGTGTCCATTTTGGTTCCCTTTACAATCTTTCAAAGTTTGTAAAACAAAATCATGTACACTCTGTATATAATTTGCGTTTATTAGAGAATGTATTGACGCTATTAAGAGAGAACTCCCGATGTCATTAAACAAGTCTTTAATAATAAAAAAGTCTGAAGATGTAGATTTACACAAAAATCACTAAATGTAAGGACTTACTCAAGCTGGTTTTTATTACAAACTCTTTGATTTGGACAAAGGAGAAAGTTGACTTATTAAGTTGTTTTTTGTCTTGGTACTTCTCGTCTATTTTACAATATTGAGCTTAAGTAATATTTAAACATTTTTTTAAATAGAAAAAAAAATCTCTCCAACACGAACTTAGGGAAATATTTACTCAACAAATAGAGAAGTAACATAAAAGAGAAGGTAAATGGTCATTGTATTACTCAAGCTTCTGTTGCCGTTTTAAAGAAAACTGAACCTAAATTCAACTCTGTAACTATTTTATTTGTGTATTTAGCGTTTAACTATCGCGCTCCCCGTCATAATATCCATATACTAATTGGGTAGGTATGAGGAAGGTAGATTTAGATTAAGTGTACACGCGTTTGTATGGAGAGGGCCATTTAATAGGAAGACAATAAAATGAGTACGTCGGTCCGGGGTTTAGTTCTGTGACCTTACCGAAAACTACATATCGGAAGATCTTTCTTTAGACGAAGAGCACCAGTACCGGTTGACGTGTCAAAAAACCTATTTAGCTTACCGCAGCAGATTGGTATAATATAAATCTCATTAAGATGGCAGAGGAGGGAACGCTAGCTAAGGTAGGGTGACCTGGTGGTCTAGGGGTAAGGTGTCAGACTTCTATGCTGGCGGCCGGGGTTCAATCCTCGGTCCCGGCACAGATATATCTGATTACCAAACCCCTCCTTCACCTCTGACAAGACATCTTGTGAATGTGTGGAATGCCAGACCTCCACCGTGGTTCGGATCCCACGTTAAACTGTAGGTCCTCCATTTCATCTCACAATCACCCTACCATTACACATTAGCGTAAGTGCTTATAACCCGAACGGGTAGTAAGACGCGGTGCTAATAATAATAATAGCTAAGGTAAATATTATTGCAGTTTATATTTAAAAAAACTCTTTTGGCAAAAATAAATTAAATATGGCTTTAATCGTTCACTTTAATTTATCTACACATGCTCTTTTCAAATGTATCAAACATTCACTATCTGAACCAACTAATTAGATCAATATTTATCAAGAGACTTAAATATAGAACAGGCACAACACCCAGACCCCCAGATGTTAATTCATCATCGTCATAGGGGAACCCTCCACCCTGCCCAAGTTCATCAATAACATATTTTTCGGCCATTCCAGGAAATGAACTTGTTTGTACTCTTGGTACATTAGTCAGCCACGCTACCGGCTGAAACGAGTTGTCGGGACCACATAATATTAATAATAAACAGTTCTTGAATATTTGTCAAGGGCATCGTGGTATTTGAACACACACTTTTCGAATTAAAAGAAAAAGTTCTAGTACTCATATCATTATCAACATCATCATCAACTGGTTTCATCCTGTGGCCGGGTCAGTTTAGTAAAATGCCTCAATCTTCCTCTAACCTTCCACCATTCTTCACCTCTCACTTGCACACTTTCTGTTATCTGCTCTTCTAATCTCTTTCTTGGCCTCCCTTGCGGTCTTTTTCCTGCATACTTTTTATCCATTATTTTATTTGGCGTCTTCTCTTAAATAAAAAGTCCTGTACAGATTCTAAAATTCCCTTGAAAGTTATTCATGACCCGTAGAGATTACCATGTGTAGAAAATTAAACCAAAAAGTATCTATTGAAACAATATTTTATTTATTCTGACGAAAACACGTATTTTAGTATAAAAATATGGACTTTAATTCGCGTTCTCTTCCTTACAACTAAACGATCAAATTCACTGAACACTTGTCTCCAAAAGTGGTCGGTCACCCGCTAGAGAAACGTCCCGGTCTCTTTATACTCTATTAAATCACAGGTGGAAACACGAGGTTTGCGTTAAAACCAGGTGCATGCGTCGTAGTTCACGTCCTCTTGGCTATAAACGGTGACCGTACTACTAGAATGAGGGAGTCAGGGACAAAATGGAATATAAAACACGCCTGAAGTGCATGCCGGCTCTAAGAGGGGATAACTCAACTTCATTACTAGATTATTATTATTATTATTATTATTATTATTAGCACCGCTGTCTTACTACCCGTTCGGGTTATACGCACTTACGATAATGTGTAATGGTAGGGTGATTGTGAGATGAAATGAAGGACCTACACTTTAACGTGGGATCCAAACCACGGTGGGGGGCCTGGTATTCCACTCATTCATAAACATTTCCGTACGAATTTATTTAGTTTAATTTTATTTGTTTGTTTGTGTATTTAACGTGCAATTTTTTTTATTAATAAATGGTTTACCTGCCTCGGTGGCCGCATGGGCTAGGAGAGGTGTAACTCTTGCAATAGATAGGGCTTCCGATGACAGGGATATCGGGGTTCGAATCCCAGCCGAGTGTAACGAGGATGGTTTTATCTAAATGGTTTTCTACCCTACCTCCACGCAAATGCGGGTACGCTTGCTCTAATATATATAGGATTCCTCATTCCTAAAACAATGATTATAATTAGTTCAGCGTAGTATAGTAATACTTAGCACCGCGTCTTACTACCCATCCAGGTTACACGCTAAAGTACTAATTACTCTAATTGATTATGAATATGGAAGATTGAATATAGAGGAAATGATCCCGCATTTGCGCGGAGGAAGAGTGGAAAACCATTTAGGGAAAACCACCCCAGTTCACCCGAGCGAGATCCGAACCTTGATCTCCCAGTCCTCGGTAGTCTAGCTCAATACAAAACTAGCGGGTTAGCTAACTACGGTACTAAGGCGGGTCCTTAAGCGTATCACCTGAACGAGTAATAAGACGCGATGTTAAATATAAATGTTTCTTTTACCGGTGGCCCACCAGGGTTTATGTCCGGTAGATGTTGGTTATTCGGGTGGAGGGAGGGGGTTTCGGAAGGGGAAGGTACTATTTATAGTGGCGAGTTTTGTGCATGCAGGGTTGTAGAAGGGGGTGAAGGGGGATGCTATTTATCGCCGTGGTGGGGTTAGATCAAGCGAGGATTCTCTATCATACCCCTTCCTAGCCCACCTATTTTGTGTGTGTATTGTATTGTTCTGGGCAGAAACAGTTTCGGTTACTATTTAGACACACACAGGTGAAGTATTTATAAGATAATCAAAAGGAACTGCACCGATAAGAAGTGACTGAGTGGTGTTGAAGTCTGCAATATTATAACTGTGAATGTTTCACCTCGCGTCTTACTGACGATTCGGGCAAAGGAGATACACCCGCATTTGATTGGAAGGAGAGTGGGGAAACTATCCAGAAAAGAAATCCCTTGTTGCTCAAAACGACCGAGAGGTTCAAACCTTGACCTCCACGTGGTCGATCGAAGCAAGCAAGACCACGTCCGAGGACAAGGGGTTTCAGAAAAATTTAGTTTCAAGTTCTGTGAGCTTGGAGTTTGAATCCCAGTTGGATGCACCTAGAGTGGTTTCCCCCATAATACTTTTCCCTTCTTTTTCTCCTTAAAAATGCGGGTACACTTCCTCTAAAGTCCACCTTTCTCATACCCAATACATTAGCGTATTTGGTACATGATGCGTATAACCCGAACGGGTAGTAAGATGTGGTACTAAAAAAATAATTCAATTAATCAAAATGTCAAGTTAATTTTTGTATTTAATAAATTTTTTTAGGTAGAATAAAAATAGTATGACTATATAATAGATAAATATGAGATTTTAATGAGATCCGACCATTTCGGTTGTAACCCTGAGTAGAGTCCCACATTTTTGAGCTCATAGGAACATAATCTCGTATTTTTCAAGGTCACACAGTGACGTACAATACTTTCTGTGCACGAGTAAGTAGAAATCAAGGTATATTTTGGTTTTGTTGTCAAGGCAACACGGCTATTCGTCTAGTGAACTAAGCTCTTGAGAATCACATGTAAGTACTATGCTGTATCGACATGTGTCCTACATGTTAACAGAATAGATAGACAAACAAAACCTTGTGTACCTTTCTCGTTGAGGCGCCAGCGTAGTAGAGTAGAAATTCCTAAACTCTCAAAAAACAACAACGTGGGTGGTTTATTTATTGGCGGAACTGTCCGGCAGTAGGAGAACAAACGGGGAGAAGGAAAATATGATTGACAATATTTATTTATTTGATGTATTTAACGTGTACTTTCTGAACCGGCTGATTATATCCACACACGAGAATGTTTATGAGCAAGCATTATAAGGCCTACACATTTTTCCGGGAAAGGTATTTTCCCAAACTTTCCAGGTTTATTTTACATGCCACAATCCATATGCGACCGACGGCTTTACTTCATCTCCAAAGGGAGCTGTTTTACGGAACTTTGTATCGCCCCCAAAAAATGTCGATCCCAGGGATGGTTTTCAACTCTCACTCCAAGAAAATGTGAGTACACTTTCTTTAAATTGAACCTTCCTCATCCCTAGCGCAATTGTGTAATTAGTACATAAGCATATAACCTGAACAGGTAGTCAAACGTGGTGTTATCTAAGATATATATGGGTAAGGGGGAATAAGTTAGGTTAGGTTGGGTTAGGTTAGCAGTGTACAGTCCACCTACGCCTTTATTTAGGAGTTCACTATAGCTTTTGACCCACACTATATTATTCCAGTTCACTTTCAGTGACGTAATATATTTTACCTTTTACACTCAAGTGCAAATAACGGCAATCGGCGCCTAATAAAGGTTCGATTCCCAGCATGAATATAATATCTTATTATTGTACTGTCGACCCAGGAGGTGTTCGTTTTGGTATTAGGCCAGTTTGTAAGTCGTATATATTTATGTATTAAATGTTTTCAAAAAGTGAAAGTTTAAATAACTCAAATACGAATTATATTTTTATCACAAGAGAAAGGTTAGTCTAATTTTAATAATAAACTGGTAAATATCCACTTTGAGAGGAGATGAAAAAATAAATGTTTATTTATACTCCTGGAAGTAAGGACTGATTTTAGATGAAATATTTTTCTTCCAGAAGTATAATTTTAGATTCTTGATATTTCATCAAATATAATAAATGATAATCATTAATTTAAAAAAAACTAACTAAACAGACAAATAGTGAAGTCCCGATCAAATAAAATGGTAAATTTAAAATTACAAATTTATATTGACTAGTAAAACAGAAACGACACCTATCAGATCGTTTATCTATTTCAAGGACTTAGGTTTTAAAAAAATCCAAAATATAAATAATTAACCCTTTTTTATTTGTTCACGACTACCACTATTCGACTGTTTGATTCTCTCTTCTAAATTATTATCACTACCATACGTTTGATAATATTACCAAGTCAGTAATATCTTACCCCTATTCTTCCTCCCCCCTCCCCATACCCTCTTCCCACCCTTAGTTTTCAAAAGTCACTCAGTCACAGCCGTCTCTTAATCCGCGCAAATGTTGGATGGATTTTTGTTTTTTTTGTCAAGGTATTTTATTTTAACACAAGAGCTTGAGAGCTCACTTCAGTGAGACCCTAAAGTCCAATCTTCCTATGAAGAGTTTTATCTGATATTCATAAAAGTTACTAGCTCTATTTTAACGTACTCATACGCCAAGCCATGTGATCCGCAGCTGTCACTTTTGATAGATATTATCACTACCCTTAAAACAACAATAATAATATAATAAAAGTGTATCAATGTTGACCGCAAGATAATACGTTTGTATTTTCTAAAAGGCTCTCCATACGAAAATTGAACTGTACGCCAATTCCTTTTCGGAGGGGGGGATCAAGGATGTTGAAGAAGATTGAGCGAAAGGGGGTAAGGGGGTTGAAAGCACTCACTCTCTTTTTAGAAGACGTATTTAACGGCTCTAATGTTCGGGGGTGGGGGTTAAACACATGCTTCAATCGACTTTCCCGACGTTGAGGTATGTCTCAAATGGAAGGGATTTGTGTGTGTGTGTGTATATATATATATATACACGGGCATCATAGTAGAGTCAAGCGTGAAAATAAATATTTAAACATCCAACACCAAAATAAAATCATATAATATCAGCTTCGTTGGTCACATGGTCTCTGGCATCACTCTCGCAAAAGAATAGACTGGCGGATGACGTGGAGATGGCGGCTCGAATACTGGTCGGGTGTACTGAAGTTCCCCCCTCCTCCCCCAAATGGTTTTCCAACATCCCTCCACACAAATTCGGGTACACTTTAATCAATTCAACCTTACTAATACTTAACCCGCTAGTGTAATTAGTACATAGGTGTATAGCTCCGAATGGGTTGTAATCCGCAGTGCTAAAAAAATATATAATAAGAATTATTTTCAAGCTTTTATCAAACGAAGCTGAGGTAGAGTTCCACGGATTCAGACATAAATAAATGATAATTATGACAATTTGAAATAAAACAATATAGATATAATATCTGATCCTAAAAATAATACAAAATATAAATAAAATACTAGAATACTAAGCTAAAAACTCTGCATTAAAACCTGGAACTAATTCAGATTCAACTTCATCAAAATCAAAAGGAGTAGGATTAGTTCCTGCTAAATAATATCCTCGCGCGCGCGCGCGTGTGTGTTTAACTTTCTCCGACGCCTCGAAAAGAGATGCAATGCGATCGTAAAAAGTAGTTTTCATGATGCCGTCCGTCCGTCTGTCTGTAGCTCGGACTAAAACAGAAATTATTTCACCGATCGGGATAAAAGTTGGTTTCTAGGGTCTTAAAAAGTATCTGCCGAGGAATTTTTGGAATTATATATCTATCCCTAAAATTAAGAGTAATTTACGGAAGGTATAAAATATATAAAATCGAGTTTCTCTAAATCCGCTATAAAGAGTTTAATTAACATTTGTATTCATGCACTGTTTAACATTATTAACAAAATGGCAGCTTTCCTCTTACCATGAAATTTACTTTAATGGTAAATTCCCGGAAATTTCCCAATTTTCATCATTTTTCCGCAACTATTTGAGATATTATTTAAATTTTCGTTGTAATGTTGTATTACTATTAAAAATACATATATTTTATCAGAAATAATTCTTTATTAAGCCAATAGTTTCTGAGCTATAATCAAACACACACACACACACATATATATATATAACGGAACACTTCGAGATAGAAATTGATTGGTATGTTCTTTGGTGGACAAATATGTTCCTATTTTTCACGGTTCCGGTAATTATATATTATTTCATTTATGCACTTTGGTAAAGTGTTTCTGCCAAAATGTATATTATTTAGTTTCATAAATCTTAAAAAGATTTTCGTATTTGTCTCTATTTTAATATAAAAGAGAGATAAAGTTTTTGTGGTTCTTCGTACCATTTATTTTTTATGAAGACCCGGAAGAGGTTACTTTGGATGACCCTGAAAGTGGTACGCAACCGGCGAAAGTTTGGAAAATATCTCATCCTATATTTCATATAATTTATTAATTTTCGGTGTTTATTTGTTCACTGTGTGTATTTTTGTTGCTCCTTATGTTCAAAAAGATTTATGTATTTTGGTTTTAGAACAAATAAAACTAAACTAAAACTAAAAAAGCGATCCTGGTGGAGAAATACACGTACTTTGCCTTTAAAAAGCGTGAGTTTTACTCTCAAAGTTGGTGAATTATTGTTTTCTATCTGTATTCAAGGGTTGCTGTGACCACTTACAGCGCGAGGGGACGCAAATACCCCGATTATTTGAGTTAGAGGTTTGAGGGACGTTAAGGCAGGGTTTGGGGGTTAGAGGGTGGGGGGTAAGTTTTAAATTAAGGCCGTGTACCGCGAAGACTTTGATGGATTACTGTTCTATCTGCGCCACCGAGCCATCAGGGCGGTCGTAAAGCGTTCAAGGATGAGTGACTCTCACTTGGGAACGCGGATTACTTTCTAAAGTGGGAGCAAAAAAAATAAAAAAATCGAGGAGCTGATAATATAGGATAATAGTTTCTTTAAATTAATACACCCTAGTGCTAGGACAACTTACAGTGAATAAACTAGGGAGCTAGGATGAAGAGAGTGAATACAGGCAGTGTAGGGGCTATCAACGTGTCACAGTGAATCGGACAGGACAAAGAGGGTTATTAACGATGTATAATGATGTACATTATTTTCTATAAGGGGGCAGGGAGAAGGGGGGGATGATTCTAAGATTTTCCCACATTCACATCGAAGAGAGGAAGCTAAAACTACTTTAGGGGCTGGGGACTGTAACCAAAAACCGAGTATTGAGCCCATATACGCTAAAAGGTTATGTTGATTTGTCACTTTTGAGTAATTTTTAACAATAAGAAGTTGGGTTTACCCCGTTTCAAATTCCATTGTTTCAAAGAAAATTTGAAAGCGCCTGGGATCGAACATAGGACCTCTGTATCTGTATCCAGGAGCCCTAACAGCTAGACTACAAATAAGTGTGTGCTGTAATTGGATCGTTTAAAATTAAGGTTCGCTTTGACTTCGCTCCCCATGTTTAAAAGCTTGTTTTTTTTTCATTTAAAAAGTGAAATTTGCACACTTTGCTTTTATAAATTTTGATTTTGGTCTCACATCCAGTGAGTGGTAAGTCAACGATATGGCGTCTGGTTGTTGTTGTAATGTTCATCCTATAAATTATCCAGGATAATCCTCCAAAAAACCAACAGAATAACATTACTTTGGTGTGTGCGTTTCGGCAATGACAGGAGAAATTAATTAGTGTGAGAATAATTGATTTGTTTGACGAAGCTCGTTACGAGTTCTGTAATACGGAAGGAGAATTGTTCCCTGAACCGTAATTATGGTCACGAGTGTATAGACACAAATACAGGTACAGTCGCTGGCACCAAATAATGGATAACGATCGCGTTTGTTTCGTGTTTTTTAGTTAAGAGCTCACTTTAGGCTGTGTTGCTCTTCTGACAGTGTTGCTAGGCCACCCCCCCCCCCTTTTCCCTTTTGAAAGAACTGGGGTCGAGAACCAGAGGGAGCTGAATTTATATATATATAAGGCCCACAGTAGTTAGTGTCTATGTATACGTACATTATAAACTCTACATATAAATGCATACACTAAAGTTTTACACATGCTCTATATATCATATTTGCACTATGTACATACATTATAAACATACTCTATACATATTATATACTAGACCC
>CABFOW010004882.1:16591-37108 GCA_902141385.1 Timema californicum | reverse complement strand
ATTGGAAAACATTTTTTAGTTGGTATATCAAACTAAAATGTTTTTACTTATAAATTAATAAAGTATTATATCAAGTTTTGTCTTTTCCACAGGACCGTGTGGGTGGACGAATCGCGACCTTTCGCAAGTCAACATACATCGCTGACCTGGGTGCCATGGTGGTGACTGGTCTGGGCGGTAACCCAGTAACAGTTCTCTCCAAGCAGATCAAAATGGAACTGCACAAGATCAGGCAGAAGTGCCCACTCTACGAGTCCAACGGCAGCACGGTCAGTATACACACATGAAAACAATGTGTCTTGTGATCTGCAAGTAGCTAAACAAATAATTTAAACATTTGAGAAATAATTCAACTTGGGGAAAGTCATTTTAGTTTTATGCTCTTCCAAGAAATAAACCAACGATTTTTAAAAGAAAACTTTTTCTGATATTTTACTTTTTTTAGTCAACACTCTCGGAAGTAATAAAAAAACAGATTTAGGAAAATTAAAACTAGAACCATATCTAATGTTGGTTCATATTTATCTGTAGTCTAGTACCAATACTGACTATAAGCCTTTCGATTGAACTATTCTAAGAATTCAAGGAGGAGAGTGAATTTGAAGGAAACACAAGATAATTCACCTTTAATGAAGATTGGAAATAATTATGTAAAGTGTATGAGAGTTGGGTTGAATCCACTATTTTACGAATCCAAATCTCCACTTTAACTTTGAATCCTGAATCAAATCCGAATCTTGGAAAAAATGTGACTATAAGAGGAAATACAAACTTTACTTTTACATTCATTACTATTTCCAGCTTTTAGCCTGGATCACTTTTACATTCAAGCCATATATTTGTCACTACTAGCCTGCTAGGCCTCTCGTAGCTTCATATGCCTTATAATCTAACAAGACTAGGACAACATCTATTTTCTCTGGCCATTAATTTTTTGAAAGCGTAAATCAATATTTCACCAATAACAAACTTTTCTGCTTTGCCGGTAATTGAACCTCGGACCATAAGTTCAGTAGGCAGATACGCTACCGACTGAACTAAGGTGTTTGGATGTCTTATAGTCCATTCACGGTTTAAATTAGGAGGGATAGCCAGCATCTTTACCGTGGTGACTCTGGAATAGAAATCATTAGGATAGAACACTAAAATCATACAAAAACATTTTTAAGGGCAAGGTTTCACTGACACAGACAGCTTCATCATGTTAAGAGAGTAGACTGATGCTCTTGGTCGAACTGCAAGGTATACTGCATTTATTTATATATTTATAAGATATTAATACCATTCTGAAGTGTCCACATGAGTCTGACACAACATTTTGTCTAACATTATTGTTCAGGTCCCCAAAGATAAAGACGAGATGGTAGAACGAGAATTCAACCGCTTATTAGAGGCCACAAGTTTTTTGTCCCACCAACTTGACTTCAACTACGCCGGTGGGAAGCCTGTGTCCCTAGGACAGGCCTTGGAGTGGGTAATCAAGTGAGTACATCTTATTTTAAATATAAACCTAACACATTTTTACCTTGAGAACTACTAACTTTACCAGGTTGGAAAAACTTAAAAGCTAACAGAATAATATTAAATATACTACCCTTTGACTTGGCTTTGAATATTTAGCAATTGGGAGAATTATGAACCTTCACCAATAAAAATATCAAAAAAAATATAGGAAGCTAAAAAAATATATGCGTGTATATTTTAGCTGTCTATATTTTTATTGGAGAAGCTTCATAATTTTCTTAATATTTCCTTTTGCCAAACAAAATGAATATATATGAATGTATTGGCTGTCTTTATTTTTATTGGAGAAGCATAAAAGTCGTTAAATATATACCCAGAGTACATACATACCTAATCACACCTTTACCTTTACAGTATAGGCAAGACATTGTGCATATAGCTCAAAAAACAACTCCGTACTTAATCCATTCTCACTAACCTTCTCCACACTTTCCTATACTTGCAAACTCCCTTTTCTTCAACAAAATCCATACACCGAGTCACACATACATTCTAGAGGCATCTGATTAAAAGAAAACAGGTGAAGATCACTCTGAATAAAATACTCATCAAAATTCTAAATAAAACCCCCTGTATTATGACTACTCCAAATATCTTTTAGATACATCTAATTAAAAAAAACAGAAGATAGCTCTTTTATATACTTTCAAGGGGTGTACAAACTTTAACAATAATTGAGGGGTAAAGGGGGGGGACAGAACCCCTTTGAATACCACTCAGTCCCCAACCCTTTGGATCCAATTATTTCAAACCTATCTAGTTTTCACTGATATCCCCCCACTTCTCAACACTATAAAGTTTCTATATACAGTGCTTAATGTGATCGGATCATAAACAATTATATACTGAAGGCAATATTTCTATTAGAATACAATAACACAGATACAGAGCAAATACAACACAGCCAACTACAACGAGACTTCACAATAACTGTCTCGGTTGCTGCTCGCACCCTCTTTATATTACGAGTGTATGCGCCATCTACCCATTCAGTTTGTTCAGTCACAAACTTCACTGCCTCAATTAGGTGGTTAGTTGGTCCAAATAAGCAGAAAAAATTCAGGCTAAATACTTATTTGGTTTCTGTTCTTCAAATTTTATTCCAAATAAACAAACAGTCCTACTAACCAGAATCCACTGAAGTTAAAAAATAAGAAGAGTTCTAGCCACGATTTTTGTATTCTAATCACTTAATCTAAAGTCAATTTGGAAGAAAGTAGCGCTATACAATTAAGTGTATTATGAAAGACAAAGCATAAGGGATCTCAATCATAATTAAATAAATTAATAAGAAGTTAATTTTTACTATTTTTAATTTTAAAAAAATATGTATGAAAAAAGTGCATTGGAAGCATCCATCAGGTTACGATCACTCTGAATAAAATAGTCATCAAAATTCTAAATAAAAACCCCTGTATTATGACTACTCCAAATATCTTTTAGAGACATCTAATTAAAAACACAGAAGATAGCTCTTTTATATACTTTCAAGGGGTATACAAACTTTAACAATATTTTGCGGGGAAGAGGGGGGGGTAGGACCCCTTCGAATACCACTCAGTCCCCAACCCTTTGGATCCAATTATTTCAAACCTATCTAGTTTTCACTGATATCCCCCCCACTTCTCAACACTATAAAGTTTCTATATAAAGTGCTTAATGTGATCGGATCATAAACAATTATATACTGAAGGCAATATTTCTATCAGAATACAATAACACAGATACAGAGCAAATACAACACAGCCAACTACTACAAGACTTCACAATAACTGTCTCGGTTGCTGCTCGCACCCTCTTTATATCACAAGTGTATGCGCCATCTTACCCATACAGTTTGTTCAGTCACAAACTTCACTGCCTCAATTAGGTGGTTAGTTGGCCCAAATAAACAGAAAAAATTCAGGCTAAATACTTATTTGGTTTCTGTTCTTCAAATTTTATTCCAAATAAACAAACAGTCTTACTAACCAGAATCCACTGAAGTTAAAAAAAAATAGAGTTCTAGTCACGATTTTTGTATTCTAATCACTCAATCTAAAGTCAATTTGGAAGAAAGTAGCGCTATACAATTAAGTGTATTATGAAAGACAAAGCTTAAGGGATCTCAATCATAATTGAATAAATTAATAAGAAGTTAATTTTTACTGTTTTTAATTTTAAAAAAAGAGAGCTTATAGATTGAATTTTCATAATTAAATCCATCTTTTCATTTAGCAAAATATACTGCTGAATCCGAATCGGGTCTACTCAGGGTTTTTCCCTGGATGGTTTCCCACACTCCTTCTACACAAATGCATGTAAATTACCTCTAAAATGCTTCCTTCCTCATCCCTACACCACAGGAGTAATTATCATATATAAATGTATTTATTTATTTAGCACCACATCTTTACTACCCGTTCGGGTTATACGCTTAAGTACTAATTACGCTAATGGATTAGGAATTGGAAAGGTTGAATTTAGAGGAAGTGAATCCGCATTTGCGTGGAGGGAGAGTGGAAAACCATTTAGGAAAAACCACCCCCAATTCGCCCGACCGAGATTTGAACCTCAATTTCCCCGTCCTCAGCAGTTGAGCTCAACACGACAAGCGTGTTAGCCAACAACGCCACTGAGGCGGAGTTTATGTATATGAATGTAAACTGAACAGTTAGTAAAATGCATTGTTAAAAAAAAGTTTAATAAATTTTATTTTCCACAAATCAGGGTCTATTCTTATTTATATAATATAGATGAAATTAGTTGAAAGGAAAGTGGAGGCCATGGGAATGAAGTTTGTGAGGAGCATGTTAGCTGGCACAAGATTAGGAATGAAGTTATGTAATGAGGATGTAAAAAGAGAAGATGCTGAAGAAAATGTTGGAGCTAAAGTATGTAGGAAAAAAGACCACAGGGGAGGTCAAGAAAGAAATGGGAGGAGCAGATAACAGAAAGTGTTCAAGTGAGAGGAGAAGAATGGAGGAAGGATAGATGAAGATGGAGGCATTTTACAAAACTGACTCGGCCACAGGCTGGAAACAGTTAAGGATGATGATGATGAAATTTGATATCAAGATCAGTATTTTCTTATTAATTTTGCCTGTTTCTGTTACCTGTATTGGGTGGTTGTGAGGCAGTCCTGAGATTACATTTGGGTGGTCACTCATGATGGCAGTGTCTTCTTTATTAAGGACACAGAGTTGCTGGTGGCAATTAGTGTTAATGCTTTTATGGCTGACCAAAGGTGTGAACTGTAGTAGTTTTTTAAAGTGTTTTTCTTGAAAGAGGCTTGTGTTTGTTTCCTCTGTAGTTTTGACAGTATTCTGACAGGTTTGCCACACACCTAGAAAACCGGGAAAATACAAGGATTTTATTGGTGTCTGGGGAAAAAAAACTAAAAAATACTGGAATTTTTGTGATTTTGTGACATTATAGTTTCGAATGGTAGGCCCAGGAGAAATACATGATTATATAAACAAGTAAGCTGATTAATTAACACGCCCCTGCCTACACCCAAACTCGAAGTTTACAAACCATGCTATTTCTTTTCTATGAAATATTTAGGGCTATATAGAAACTTAACAAATTTCCCTATCAATGTCAAATGATCTTCTCTCTAACTATCTACACACACACACACGCGCGCGCGCGAACACACACACACACATGGTGGCAATTAGTGTTAATGCTTTTATGGCTGACCAAAGGTGTGAACTGTAGTAGTTTTTTAAAGTGTTTTTCTTGAAAGAGACTTGTGTTTGTTTCCTCTGTAGTTCTGACAGGTTTGCCACACACCTAGAAAACCGGGAAAATACAAGGATTTTATTGATGTCGGGGGAAAAATAAGTAAAAAAACTGGAATTTTTGTGAGTTTTGGACATTATAGTTTTAAATGGTAGGCCCAGGAGAAATACACGAGTATATAAACAAGTAAGCTGATTAATTAACACGCCCCTTCCTACACCCAAACTCGAAGTTTACAAACCATGCTATTTCTTTTCTATGAAATATTTAGGGTTATATAGAAACTTAACAAATTTCCCTATCAATGTCAAATGATCTTCTCTCTATCTATCTACACACACGCGCGCGCACACACACACACACACACACATATATATATATATATATATAAGAAATTTCATTCTTCTTTGGTATCTAAAGTGTCTGGAAAATCCAAAGAATTTTGTATTAAGACAATAGTGGCAGCCCTGTTAGGGCAACTGGTTAGGGGTATGAATGTTCAAAGTGAGGTTGAGGGGGTGAGGCGAGATATTGATCCATCTGGAAGTCTCCATACTAGATAGCTTATGTATATCTTACAAACCAAATATAAACGTAAAACCTTATTGTATATCCATTATTTGTAATGTCTCATTGCAGATTGCAGGAGAAGAACGTTAAAGAGAAACAAGTTCAACATTGGAAGTCTGTTATTGCTCTTCAGGATAAGTTAAAGGCCAATCAACATAGGGTAGGTATTTTTAATTTGCTTAGTAATTACATCCATTACTGTTTCCAGCCTATGATCAGTTTTTTTTAATTCAAACCATACATTTTCCACTACCCGCTTGCTAGGTCTGGCATAGCTTCATATGCCTTATAATCTAACAAGACTAGGACAGGCACAACATCCAGTCCCGACCGTTGATTTATAGTTGTGAAAGGGTAAACCCATATTTTCATCAGTGATACATTTTCGGACATGCAGGGAATCAAATCCGCGACCTTTAGCACAGTAGGCAGACATGCTACTGACTGAGCTAAGGTGTATGACTACCTAGTAATTACATACAATAAGCTATTTTTGTTTGGTGCAGACCACTATTATTTGATTTCAAGACCTCAAAACAGTAGCATTTATTTAATTGTATTAATGAATAACTCATTCAGATAGTTAGACATAGTGACCAAGAATAATAATAATAAAAAAGTATTCAACAACTTATCATTTGTGTAGGCTGTGATCATGCTCACACATTTATAATATATGTTAAATAGTAAGGGTGTGCGAAGCTTCAAAACTTGGACTTGGGCTCAAAATAAATATAAGATTTGACTTCGCTTGGAAAAATTCCAGCTTCACGATTAAAAATATTGACAACTAAGATCCTCAATTTATTGTCATTCTGAGCTGTTATATACCTTATAAATCAATATTCACATGGAAAAAATCTAAAGTTAATTATAAGCTTTGATACTAACTTGATCTATCAGAATAAAACAAACTATTACAAACAATTGTACAATTAAAAAATTCCAAGTAAATTTAGTGCATACAACTGAATAAATAAGCACAATTTTATATGTCTTCACCCATAAAACAACTAATAAAAAATATTCAAACATTGATTCACCTTCGAGAATATTTCCTTTATTTTATCCGAGTTTGCTTCAAATTGAAAAAGTAGACTTCATACACCCTTTATTAAATAGGGTTAAATACATGAATAAAAACACAAGAAAAAAGTTATTTAAGTGTATATAGCTCATTAATTTTCTTATGGCTGCTAGAATTTTATTTTACTTCCTAAAGTACAGATACATAAGTGACATAACTCATAATCATCAACTGTTTCCAGCCTGTGGCTGGGTCAGTTTAGTAAAGTGCCTCCATCTTCCTCTATCCTTCCACCACTCTTCTTCCATTCTTATCCTCTCACTTGAACACTTTCTGTTATGTGCTCCTCCCATCTCTTTCTTGGCCTCCCCTGAGGTCTTCATCCCACACACTTCATTTCCAACATTTTCTTTGGCATCCTCTCTTTTTATATCTTCATAACATGCCCATACCATCTCAGTCTTGCTTTCTTTACTATCTCATGTATTCCCTGTACCCCCACTTCTTTCTCGTTTAACTTCATTCCTAATCTTGTTTCTCCTTGTGACAGCTAACATGCTACTCATAAACTTCATTACCATGGCCTCCACTTTCCTAATTTTTTTACATTCATTGTTCATGTTTCTGATGCATTTATGACAACATGTACAAAGTACGCCCTTTACAATAATAATAACTAATAAATAATAATTATATATATATATATATATGTTTAGTACATTAGCACTATTATAATAGTTTAAATTAGTAGGGATAGCCAGCACACCTACCTGAATGATACATGTGCATAACTTGTTTAGATAACACACACACTTAAACACATTTTTGAGGACAAGCGTTCACTGTCACAGACAGCTACTTCAAGTCAAGAGAGTGGATTATTTTGCATCATGCGGATTATTTTGCTGCCTCCAGATGATCGCTTTAAGGGAGAAGGTGGATGACTTGAATAAACAGTACAAAGATCTTAGCGACAGTAAGGGTCCTCGAGATATCACTCAAGAGTTTGTGGTCCGCTCCAAGTTGAGGGAATTGAACATCTCCTGCAAGGTTAGTTGGCACGACTCATATCTAGGGTTAGGACCTACAAATACTTGACGATATTCAACATTCGATAAAATACAAGAATGGAGAGTTGAACTTTTTCTTGGAGCTCTACTAATGCATGGATGATTCAGTTCTAACATAATTTTAGGGAAAACTTAATGACCAGAACCCAGACCATTAATTTAACTTTTAACTAAATGTATGAATGGTATATTGAATGCATTATAAGAACAAAATATTAACATTTTGTTATTCTTTCAACTTTTTATTTCCTCTAATGGTAATGATTTTTTTCCAATATCCGGATTTGAACTTGGGGATTTGTAGGTAAAATCAAGTTTCAAATTTAGAGATTTGTATTTGTAAATTAACGGAGCCGATTCAACTATACTTGTTATTATGATTACTAAAAGATATTCTCACTCATTTTAGTAGAAAATTGTAACTAAGATTTGGCTATCCCTTAGAAAAACAATTTGGATTAATTTTACTTGCCCATTTCAGTGGTAGCGTGGTCTACGGCGTCACTCTTGCAATAGACTAGACTACCACCAGCCTTGGTGGAATAGTTAGCTAATACGCTAGTTTTGTGTTGAGCTATACTGCCAAGGACAGTGAAATTGAGGTTCAAATCTCACTCGGGTGAAATGGGGGTGGTTTTTCATAAATGGTTTTCCACTTTCCCTCCACTCAAATGTGGGTTCACTTCTTCTAAATTCAACCTTCACAAATCCTAACCCATTAGCATAATTAGTACTTAAGCGTATAACCTGAACAGGTAGTAAGACTCGTTGCAAAATAACAAGTTTATTAGTTATTCTTCATTTTATAAGATAATTGTCCCAAAAATTATTAATTGTACTCAGAAAATAAAATTAAGGGCCTTAATAAATAAAACTTAAGAAGGTGCACTCAACTAAAGTGCTATTAAATTAGCGAAACAAGTTTTAAATATTTATAAAATAGTTACTATAGCACTTTATTTGTTTGACCATGAACCACTGGTCAAATTTCCAGTGACTTTCACATTATCACTGCTGCTTTTTTAAGTTGTTTACTGAATAGACTAGCATTTTTAATGGATACAACGAACTTGGCAAAATTGTTAGGCTTGTGCTAGATTGTATATTTTTTATCTAATTTATACACTTCCTTTTGGCAAAATTTTGAGTTTCCTTGATACGATGTAATGTTTTTAATTTGATAAACATCTAAAAACCCAAATTATTACATTTTTTGTGTTCACTCTTGGCTTTTTCTATTTAACTTACACATAACACACACGTTAAATAATATTTTAGACTCAATATTTACCAATCTTTTAAACATTTAAAACTTTTCAAACCCCTTTATTAAGCATTTATTATACCAACTAAAATTAAAATCAAAGTATTTAAATCATTAGCCCCTTCAACCACACACACATTTAATACAAATACAGAGAAAAATGCTTGTGTTAAATTAGGATTGTTCAGTTCAACTTGAAAGTAAACTTTAAGATCTTCTCTCACCGCACGGATAAAAATTAATGTAACTTAAAAAGGTGAAATCACTTGAAACAAGCTTTGCATCGTAGTGCATTTTTCCCTAACCTTCATTAAAACACATTGGAATTGATAACAGTAAAGCCATTTTACAATTTAATTTTTTTTAATGAAAAACTGTTTCAATATCTCTTTCGGTTGTAAGTATAGTATTTTATTTCCTAACTAATCGACTGTGAGTTTAGCAATTGGCAAGTACCTGCTCACATTTATTATCTCCATACTTCAATGTTGGTTTATGAAAATATTTTATAAAAATCATTTTGTATCGTAATTTGTTGTTGGACCAACAGAAGGAAATTGAGGAGAAACTTCAGGAGCTGGAAGCATCACCACCCAGGTTTGTACTATTTTGAGCATTATGATCAAAGGATAATAAAATATGATTGAATATTATATTACTTTATTTTCTCAAGTATGGGATTGTTTCGACCACTGGCCTGCTGTGGGTGCTGATGATGACTCACCCTCTCACTCTCAGCCCACCCAGCTGGGATTCAACCGGTCAAACCCTGTTTCAAGCTAGTTGGTTTTGGCCCTGACCAGTCTCTACTCTCCATCCGACCTGGTTTCTGCTGGGGTTCAACCCAACCTCCACCAGGCTACTCAGATCCCGGGGTACACCATGTGGCGATGGGATCAGGAATGTAAAAGAGACTAGGAAAGAGGAGCATGTTAGCTGTCACAAGGAGAAACAAGATTTCGAATGAAGTTTTATGGCAAAAAGTAGGGTTAGAAGTAGTACAAGAGATATTAGAGGAAGCAAGACTTAGAAGGCATTGGCATGTAATGAAGACGGAAAAAGAATGTTGCCAAAGAGAATGTTGTAAATGAAGTATGTGGGAAAAAGACCACAAGGGAGGCCAAGAAAGAGATGGTAGGAGCCGATAACAACATGTTCAAGTGAGAGGAGAAGAATGGAGGAAATTAAAGGATGAAGAACGGTGAAACACGAGAGGAAGATGGAGGCATTTTACTAAACTTACCTGGCCTCAGGCTGGAAAGTGGAAACAAGGATGATGATGAATACTTTATCTTGGTCAAAAGTTTGTTTTATCAGCACTAGTTTTGATTACCACAGTTAACCCAAATAAAATATATCTTATACATGAACTACTGAAGAAATCGTCCAGATTAAATAATTTCAAACTTTTAAAACAAAAGTTTAAAATTCTCTGAGGGTAAGACTAATCCATGGGTGGATAATCATTTGTCATTGGCACTTCATGTCACTTTATGGATTCCTCATAAGTTCACACTCTTTATGTATAGTAAATTTTGACAAAACGATAGTGCGCCGATCACAGATATATAACTAGAAAATAAATTGATAGGAGATGTTAATTTTTAACATTACCCTAAAAAATAACGGTTTTTTAATTTTAATTGAAATAAACACCATTTGAGACTGTATAATTTATAAACAACAAAGATAGATAGTTGACAAAGTATGCAAAAAGGCCACGTTCCTGGACTAGCACAAACCAATACTACAAATGGAACATACAGTAGCCCTATGACTTCTTTGGTGCTGACTGACAGCTCACAGCTAACTTCTAACAGCTTTAAAAAATTACGAGACCAAATTAAGTATTCCTACGCCGGACCAGATGATCTGTAAAAACGTGTTTAGCAGCTGTCACTTTCTGACGGTCAAAATTTAGGTATATACCTAAATGTTGGCTGTCAGAAGTCAGCTGTGAGCTGTCAGTCAGCACCAAAGAAGCTACAGGGCTACTATAGCTTATTACTTATACGGTCCATGAAATCTTGTTTATGACATACACATTAGAGTTTGGGGAAACACTGATTTTTAATAACCATAGTTTTTCAGATATCAATTTTCAAAATAACTTTTTTTGTTTTTTATTATTAAAAGTATTGTCAGGTGAAATTAAATAATAATCCTAATACAAGTGGTTCACAGATGTAAGTTAAATGATAAGTTAATCTGTTAAAATCTTACATTTCCAGGTGAAATATATAATAAATCTCAACAAGGCAAACCTTTTTTCGCTTTATGAGGTAAATGTATTGCAGTAGAGTCTCGTAAACTCGACCTAATGTTGACTGAGATGGTGTTGAGTTATTGAAATGTCGAGTTTTACGAATGAACTTGCATAAGACACATGTTTATTAAACAAGGATGAATCACAGTACAGAAACAGTAATATACATACATGTAATATACAGAAATGCAGTACAGTACTGTACATATAATATTGTATTGATTTAAATAACATGTTACTGAATTGGAAAACTAACAAACACAGCACCTGTAAAAACACCACAGCACGAATGTTCCACTCGAGTTACACAAACAAACTGAGAGGTTATATAGTTGAATGACCATGGATTGTGGTGACTGGTGTCAACAACTTTGTGCATATGTGCGTTTCGAGTTACACACAGTGTTGAGTTTCTGAAACTCTACTGTATATTTGGAAGAAAGCACATGAAAGGTGGATAGAAACATACAAAAGGAATGACCACAATATGGCTTTCACAATGAAAAGAAGAACACAACTCGTACTTTACATTTCTTCCATTGGACAAGGAAGTAATGGTTGTGTTATGTGTTTCACACTCCTCCCTTATGAGTTCTGATAGAATGAAACCTAGGTCTGGGGCTTGGGCGGTAGAAAGGCAATGGCAGCAATGTAAAGTGTGAACCGTATTCTTCCTTCCGTTGTAAAGGCCATAATGTGTTCGGCCCTTTTATATGTTTCTATCCACCTTTCCTGTACCTTCTTCCAAGTATAATACAATTCCAGCGGAAATGAATGCTTCACTACACTTATAATCTTTATTTAAACATTTCAGCATGAGTTCCCCCTGGAGTCGTGTGTGTGTGTGTGTGTGTGTGTGTGTATTCTATAGACTTGTGATATTTCCGATAAATTTTAACGGAATGCTATTTGTTTATATGTTTCTGTCCACCTTTCCTGTACCTTCTTCCAAGTATAATACAATTCCAGGGGAAATGAATGCTTCACTGCACTTATAATCTTTATTTAAACATTTCAGCATGATTTCCCCCTGGAGTCGTGTGTGTGTGTGTGTCTGTATTCTATAGACTTGTGATATTTCCAATAAATTTTAACGGAATGCTATTTGTTTATTGCCAGTGATGTTTACTTGTCTTCGAGGGATCGACAGATCCTAGACTGGCACTTTGCCAACTTGGAGTTTGCAAACGCCACACCGTTGTCCACCTTGTCGCTGAAACACTGGGACCAGGACGACGATTTCGAGTTCACCGGGAGTCATCTAACAGGTAGGGAATTTGCATCGCCATCAATATGTTGGGATTATCTCCTATAAACCTTCATTGATGTTCCCGATTATTGAGGAAAGAAATGTTTTCGTTCACAAACTATGGTTATGACTTCTTGCAGAAGGTGGATTGTTTTTGCGCCACTTCAATGATTTTCCTATGAAAGGGTAAAGAGGGAGTTACTGAGCCACATTGCTCACATCATGCATATATTTATTGTAATCAACAATGCACACTGGTTTAGTCTTGTTTGCACCCATATTTATCTATCACCTCCATATTAACAGCATACATTGTTGACACCAACGTTATCACTCTCTTATCGTGCCATGTTTGTAGTTACAGGGCTATTGCTTCTGAAAATCACTTTTCCTCCTTGAAGAGAAGAACTCTTGACTTTGAGGTCTATTTATTTAATTCTTTATTATTTGAAAACAAAGAAATCCGATAACAAAATGAAGATTTAAGTGCCATATAACAAAAGTGCTAAGAGCCATGCAGTAGAACCATATTCACTCTTATTCAGAAAAGTTTAGTAGAGTTTGCTTTGATTGATTTCGTTAATCGACAATGGGTGTTTGGGTGCACCAGCTGTACATGTCTAATTTGGTTCATAGGTTTTTAAATATGCCCATTGTAAACTATACCCCTAGATCAATTTCCTTGGCAAATAAACATATAATATTATTTTCAAATAAAATAGTACCCAGATACCAATTTTAAACAAAATTGTTAAATCTATTTTTTTTTTAAATTTACAAAAAAATATAATTTCTTACTAAACTGTTATTAAATGAATGTTTAAAGTAAAGTGTCACCTCCCACTCCTTTTTGTTCCTACGTGCGGAGGCCTAGAGATCTGTCAGGATTCCTTTGGCTGAGAATAAGGGCGGATGATTTGATTACTTCTGTGGGTTTTTAAAGATTCATTAATACTAATAATCTAATACAAATGTGATGTTAGAAGTGAAGTTGAAATGAAAAACTTAGCGAACTTAGAGAAGAGAGTGACTGAACGAGGTGTTATGAGACCTATGGCCTGACTGACCTCAAACCTGATTCACTGGGCTTGAGCGGCAGTCCCGACTGATTCTTGATGAACCTGACAACTTAACCCACATGGCCCCATGACAAGCAGCGTGACCTCCCAGCTACGATATCCCATAATCAGCCAGCCACGAGAGCTTAAAACCCCTTCTATTTAAACCGGCCAACTGCTTTATCACTATGGCTTGCCGACACCTCCACGTAATGTCAGCGCTTCTAGTTTGCTTGTTTACTGGTTCATCATGACTATCCTCAAAACACCTGTTAGGTCACGTGCTGTTTACATCTTACAATGTTTATACAACACGCCTTCCAAATGAGGCTGTTGGTGACAAAGGCGATTAATATAAAATTCCAGGCCTCCACCGTGGTTCGAATTCCACATTAAACTGTAGGTCCTCCATTTCATCTCACAATCACCCTACCATTACACATTTATCAACTATCCATTTTGAATCAAATCATTATAACAGTTTTTAAAATATTTAAAATTTAAAAAGTTGAGTCATTAGGTGACCACCCTCCAGCTGAGAGTGTAGGGGATGTGAGAAAAGGTCAGTATTTTTGCAGTTTTTATAGGAAAACAATTTTTTTATCAAAATAAATAAAATATTACTTCATTACAAAGATAATAGTTTAATTTCTTTGACACGGTGATATAAACAGTTGTTGAATATCTTTCAAGGGTGTCCTGGAATTTAATGACAACTTTTTCTCTTCATTTAAAAAGTTTCTCATCTAATGGCGCTATACTCATGACATATATTCAGGAACTGTGGATATCACCATGTGAAGAAAATTAAACTCTGTTTCTACTGGAGCAATATTTTATTGGTTTTGACCAAAAATATGTTTAGCTCTAAAAACCAAAAAAACACTGTAGAGGAAGTTGTGTTGCGTGCTTCACACTAGAGACGGGCGATAAATCGCTGACTGTGATTTTTTTCACCGATACCATATGATCACCGCTACTACCAGTGACTTTGATCTCAAAAGTATCGGTGATTGGAGATACTCCATACTCTCATCAGATGGCAAAAGTTACTCGAGCTACGGAGCTAGTATTGCTTCTTCTAGACACTCAAGTAAATACTCGCTTTGCGGCCCTTGTTATTCTTTTATTTTCTATTTTCTACCAGACAATTGAGAATCAACCTTATTGACTGGCATGTTTTACGTGTTATTTCTATTTAAAACACTTGATCTCGTAGAGCTCATTTTTCAAAAACGGTATCAGATTGCTACTTAAAAATGATTTTAATGGTTTAAATGTTTCATTCACATGTGTTTTCAATACAGAATATTTGTTGTTACAAACAAAATAGAAAACCTTGCTTACCAAGCAAATCACATTTCGGATTGTTTTTAAAAGTAGGCTACGAAAAAAATTCTTTTCTTTGATGATCCTATTCCCAAAATCGCAAATAATAAATTAAAATAAGTAACAAAATAGAAAATATATAAATAAACCTTAATATTTGCTATGCGTTGATGACCCTAATAATCCTATATTCTATTCTAAAGTTTGTTTGCTTCTAATATATATAGTTAATTTAATATTTGATGTATGGTATTTAAAATAAAATTACAATTAATATAATATATGACCTGCATTCCAAACAACATTTTCTAAACCAATCACCATTATGTTATGTTCATTTTTGATGTCACATAAATTTTAATTGTAGTAAAACAGATAACTAAATAAATTACACAATTACAAGAGTTTCTCATAGTATGTCAAATAAGTTTTAGTATTGGTATTCAAGTTTAACATAATGCTTGTTGGACCACTAATTTTGCCCAAATTACATAACATTTCACTATAAAATATTAATACCATTTTTTGCTTTCTATGAAACATCTTAAAATGCATACTTTTGTATTGACTGTACATTAGTCAGGCAACATGAAACCCAGATGAAACCTGAAAATTAGGTAGCTGTATGTTGATTGTCAATATCAGTGCCGACAGGAAGAGTTTGTTATGTTGCAAGTCGCCAAACACCCGAGTAATTAGTTTACTTCCAACTGATATTCATGGGAATATTCGAGTAAATACTTAATATCCAGTACTCAGAAATACTCCATACTTGATACTCGATTGTACTCGCCTACTCGGACAACAGCTAAATACTAGCTTTGAACGTGGTTGGAAAGTGAAAAAATATCGGTCCATTGAGACACTTTTAATACCAGGCAAAGTGAAAAATCACTGGTATAATTCACTGATATCTGTAAAATCATTGTTTCGCCCATCTCTACTTCACACTCCTCCTGATGAGTTCCTATAGAATGAAACATAGGTCAGGGGATTGGGCTGTAACGATTGGTTCTCTTCAAGAAGCTACTATTGGTTCTTAATTGTATTATTATTATTATTGCCACCGCGTCTTACTACCCGTTCGGATTATACTTATGCTAATGTGTAATGTGTAATGTGTGAGATGAAATGGAGGATCTACAGTTTAATGTGGAATCCCAAACCGCGGTGGAGGCCTGGCATTCCCCACATTCACAAGTTGTTTTCATTGTAAAAGCCATATTGTGTTTGTTCCCTTTTATGTGTTTCTATCCACTTTTCCTATCCCTTCTTCCAAATATAATACAATTACCTCATTAAGTGAAAAGAGGCTTTCCTTATAGATTAATGTTTTAAATACATATATAATAGTTTGTTAGTGATTATCAACATGTTTTTATAACACATCATAATATTCACTAATCAGTCTCTAATTTACACTATGTGTAATATATTCTTTAAAATTAAACTTTAGAACATATAAAAAAGGTTAAAAACATGATGGCAGCCCACCCTAAGAAAGAGGAACAATTAAACTTGAGCTCAACATTAAAGTGCTACATAAACTTCATCTCTTTTAACAATATAGTACCACTAAAATGTAATTTCTATTTTGTAAATTTTTTATCTTTATAAAATAAGAAATAATCAGGACAACAAGTAGTACCAACAATTAAAAAAACAGGTAGATGATTATAACATTTATTTTGTGTTTGTTAGAAGGAGGTGGGGAGGCATACTTTGGATCAAAACAATATATTATTTTGTACTTTTTACAATTAGGAATTTTAGGGTAACTTTAAATGTATACACCAGTTCACCTTTTGAATATCAAGTCAAAAGCCCAATCTTAAAAATTATATTTAGTTGCGGCTATAATAATAACTAACAAATATAATAAATAGCTTGACTATAATGATTTGCGTGTTCGTACAGCTGTTATTGTACTATTGGCACCATAAAGCCCTCCCCGAGTCAAAGATGGATGTGTTATCTGATAGTTCGAGACCTTAATTGATCACTCATTTGTAGCTGACAATTTCCACACGCCCATCACAGACTTTGCCTTAAAAATATGAATGAATAGTGGCTGTAGGAATGAGACGACTCTTAGATACCTCAGTGGGCAGAGCATTGGCGTACTAAGTCAAAGGTCCTGGATTCGATTCCCGTATAACTTAAAATTTAGTCTATACACTCAACATAGCGTCGTCGTTGCTCTATTATAACTGTACTTTGTGTTGAGCTCTTATTACAATTATTTGCTGCATCCAGAGGAGGGGGAGGACCAGTTGCCCGTTTGACCATTACTTGATGTGACTGCTCATTAATAATGATGATTATTTTAATAATAATAATAATAATCATTATTACTATTCCCATTATGATAACGTTCAACAACAGCCACAAGATCTATAACAGGCCAGCACGAAAATACAGCAACAAAACCTTTCAATCTGTTATAATTACAATTTTAACCTCTTTTTGCTTGTACATCTTAGTTTAAAATTGTTTTTATCTTATACCAAATGTCTAGGAAGGAATGCAAATGAGGTAAATTATATTTATTCCAATTGGCATTTTTGGTTGCTGTGTGTGTTTTATCTAGTTGAATAGAAATTACTGAGCTTTCTGTGTTTGCCACTATTTTGGTTGGTAGTGAAAACTTATTGTATATTAGAAAGTAGAATAGGCTTATATATAAAAAAATAGTAATATCATATTTTATAAAAACCAAACCATTGTCGGATGCCCAAAAGAACACTAAAATACTTTACTCATACTGATAATAATCATTAGGGAAGCGTCTAATGATTTATTGAAACAGTTTACACCCAAATCTGTTATGCTAAAAAGTGGGTTAAAAACATCTTATGTCCTTACATCCTTTGTCCTTATGTCACCATTGCTGATTATAAGCTTCTTTTTGTGGAAATTGAACTGTAGGAAACACATAGGTCAGTTCTTAACTTTGCGCCCTAGGTACACTTTTTTTTACCAACAGTAGTAAAAATATTGTTTACCACTCTCCCTCCATGCAAATTTGAATACATTTCCTCAAAATTCGACTTATTCCATTCCTAGCTTTTTTTGTGTAGATATATTAGCGTGTAGTAAGATATGAAACACAAGTATTCTCTCTCTCTATATATACATATATATATATATATTTAAAAAAATCTAGTACCACAAATAAAGCTTTAAACGTTCTTGGCGCTATTCTTATGTTAAACCATTTCCGTTTCAATGTACGCCAGCTATCGATGAGCACACATTCGCTGTAATACGATAATTTACACAAGGAATACCTTTAAATTGTGGACTTCCTAATCCTTCCATTATAATTATTTCCTTGGGGGTATCAGATTTGTGTGGTATATTTTCTCGCGCCACCGATTGAAGTCCGATGCCGGCGTGAATGGAGGTAGGTAGACCAGTATATTAAATCGCGCTCTCGATGAAAACTACTCAATACCATTGAGCAGTCTCCTCAGAGCTACTCACTAACAATGCCGTTGTAGGACGTCAAAGAGGCTCACTACAATACTCTTCAAGAAATAAAAGGGGGGGGGGAGACTCATTGTCGGCTCGCTCTTTGAACACCCCTTTTCAACGCCTCCCCCCTCCTCCTTCCCTCGTCCATTGAGACTACAATAGGGACGAATTCTCCGGTATCAAATCTTACATAATGAGGTGGTGAGTTTTTGAATTAAATGGTTACCTTACCTTGGCTTCCGAGGGCTTGGCCTTGTAATTTACCGGAGTTCCCCTCCACCCTCCCCCCCCCTTACACGGAAGCAACTCTTGTCGCTATTTTGTTCGTGTTAGGTTGTGTTTAGTTATATTGCTTTGTGCAATTTGTCGTGGTTCGATAGGATCCTTTACATAGAACCCTTTCAAATTATTTTCTTTTCATCGTTGGATGGTAAGAGTTTAGTTTCCTATTTAGAGGACAATATTTCATGCGCAAGTTTGTTCACTTTTGGTTATTAATCGTTCATTTTCCGAGCACACTTACATTTATATGAGCGAGAGCGAAAGAGCTCACCAATTTTGCAGGGAAAGGTATTTTCACATACCTTCCAGGTTTCTTTTACAATCCACAATCAACATGGGACGGCTTTACTCCCCTTTCCCTTCCGAAGGAGGTTGTGCTACAGACAGATATTTATCGATCAAGGAAAATCCGTCGACCCCCGGAATAGATAGTAGGCGTTTGTATATATATATATATGCATTGAGAAAGTACACAAAGATGCCCTTAATGTAACTTGTATATGGCGACAGGGTTTAAACTAGCGCCTACTATCTATTCCGGGGGTCGACGGATTTTCCTTGATCGATAAATATCTGTATGACAACCTCCTATATATATATATATCCTTGCCTACACGTCTGAGCTATACGGATTTAACTAAACAAATGGGGTAGGGATTAAGAAGTTAGGATTTAGAGGAAATATACCCGCATTTGCGTGGAGTCACACTGTGGTAGATGAGCCTGATATATAATCCCCGTGCACACCAGTTCGGATGGTATCTTATTGGAGTCCTACATTTTCACTCATGTTTTAAAATTAATTTTAAATTTCTTAAATGGGGTTTTAATATTAAAAATATTTCTTGATATATTTTCTAAGAGGACTTTAAAAAAAATTCACCGCATGTATGACTCATCTCCCTTCGTTTTTCCACAAAATAACAATAAATAATGGTTTGTTTGGAATATATCAATCTGAAGACCAGTTTGCGGGAAGACTAGCCATTACTAATGTACCGTTGTACAGCTGATGCCCGAATGTACTATTAGTACATCCTTCCCGTGGAGTCTCTTTCCATGTCCCGGGGAGGTGAGGTGATAGTGATGGTGAGATTGAGTATGACGGGGTGGAGCCAGTGAAGATCTTAACCTAACTTAAACCTAATTAACCAAACCCTGGGGACCATAGGAATTATTCCTCTTTTCGAGGAAAATCCCTTGGTACCAACCGGGAATCGACCTTGGGACCTCTAGGTCAGCGTCCAGGGGCTGTGAACACTATACCACAAGACCGGTTGCCACAAAATATATCTCTGGGTACGGACCTGGTTTTATGGTGCGGCCGAAGGGAGCGAAAGTATGTTTACAGTTTTTATAGAATTGATATTTTTTGGCCAAGATAAATCAAATATTTCTCCAGTAGCAACATGGAGTTTAGTTGTATGCACATGCTAATATTGACAGATCTTGAATATCTGTCACGGATGTCCTGGAATTTTGTCAAAACCTTTTATCTTTATTTAGAAAGTTTTGACAAAATCCCAGGACACCCTTGACAGATATTCAAGATATGTTGATATTAGCATGTGCAGAAAACTAAACTCTATGTTACTGCTGGAGAAAGGTTTGATTTATTTTGGCCAAAAAACTGTAATGCTATAAAAACTGTAAAATTACTCGCGCCCCCTTCTGC
>CABFOW010004882.1:0-15707 GCA_902141385.1 Timema californicum | reverse complement strand
CTTCCCCCATTTTATTAATTTTGGTCGAAAACATTTATGTGCTTTAACGACTTAAACATACGCACCCTTCCATTCCACCGTTTAACTTACTGTGAATATATTATTTGAGATTAGTAAACTCTTTCGTTCGTGTTAGCAACTTGCAAAACTCTTGTTGATGCAAGCGCCTGTTAATTGAAGTCTCCAGCGCGGCGGAAAAGGGCGCAAGCGCTCTTGAGCTGAACGGGGCCGAGGTATAAATGTTCACTTCATTGTGTTATCCTCTCACAATGCGCCTCCCACGCACGTGTGGGTCCCGTTTACACGTGTGCTGGTCGGCTTCCCCTTGAGAATACGAGACTTCGGCCCTTTTGTCGGCGGGATGGACCGACAATCAACACCTGACTAAGGGTTGTAGGGGAGGGGGACGCTTACTTAACATTAGAACAAACACCCCATCCAGTCTCATCGCCTTTAAATTCGTCAATTTAATCAACGATTCATATTTGTGGCCATGGTGGGAATCCAATCCCGGATCCTTTGCTCAGAAGACAAACACGCTAACTGCTGAGCTAAAGTCTCAGACGGGGTAAAATGTTAACAGATAGAAGAAACTATATACACTTTTATTTATGAGCCTTCTTGTTTGCCGCTGACATGGAGGTTGAGGTTCGAAGCTTGGCAAGTACACTGGCTGATGTAGCTTGGTGTAATGGGTGCAATTGTAATTTGTCACTGTAGACTTACCATTCCCCTTTCCGCACAATTTTTTTAATTACCCTTCAAATTCTTAATCCTTGTAATGAGTTGTTAAAAGTTATCGACACCTGGCCTCAGTCAAAAGTGCATTAGCTTCTTTTTTTTTAAATCTACGGTTCGTGGTTTCGATTTCCGAAAAGGTTGAAAAGTTCCTCATTAATGAACTTGGTGTCTTCCCCTTTCACATTGATGAACTGGCGGCCAATTTACTGGGTGCTGCGCCTGTTCTAGACCTAAGCTAGGTTAATACGCTGTGTGTGGTCAATCGGTTTGGAAAGTGCGGGTTAAATCCCTCAAGTAAATAAATAAAAACAGTCATTTTTATGTTGAACGTTCTGATAAAAGGTAAACATAAATATATATTTTTTAATTAGCATTTAAAACCAAAATTAAAAAGGAATTTAATTTTTTTTTCTCCCGAATAAAATCTAGCTATTAAAATAGTGTTAATATTTTACCGTGCACATAATAATATATTTGTAAAAATTGTAGGAACAACACAAACTTAGTGCCCCCTTGTAAGTAGGCCAAAACTTGATTTATTTACGAGTGATTCAAATCTCTCGCTTAGAAAAAATAAGAAAAGAAGAACAAACTTTATTTTTAAAGCATACATAAATATACTAATTTAAATATTTTAACTTTGTTTCACTACTATTGCCATCTTGTGTACATTTATTTCTCGAAGTTGTAAACACTCCTATTTATACCGCACATAAATAGCGAGGGCTGCATGATTAATTGCGGTACGCGCCGAACAACACTGTAGCTGTGTTTTTAAATTATCATAACCGAGCTGTGCATTTGGGATCCTCCAATTACGGGCTCGTTTTATGAATCGATTCACACCACTGATTTCAGCTTGCGCAAACACTGGTGGCTGCGACTTTCAACTTCATCCATTTAGCAAATTGAAACTTATATATATTATTCGCTCTAAATGCACACTGAACTATAGTCCAATTTTTATAGGAAAGGCCTTTCAGAAAATACAAACTAGTTTTGTTTTGTGTGTGGGCAAAATTGATCACATTTTATTGCTAATTTATTAAGTGTTGTCAAATAAATAATGTAAAAAACCCGTTCTGGGATAAGTTTAATGGTCCGAGCAGGGGCGGCCCCTAAAAAAAGAAAGAAAAGGCGTTGCACAAATTCAAATATTCTGAACTATGGTATAGACACTTTTTTTTAAACAGCCCTACCTATTTAATTTATATCTACATATAATTTTCCTTAGTCTAACATTTTACATTAATGACTGCCAGATAAAATGTATTTATCCATCACATTTTTATCGGGAGGCTTAAGTACCTGATAATTTTTATTTGAAAGTTAAAATGTGATTTGCCGTAGTGACGCATTGTTTTTCATTATGTTTAACCTATCATAATCTGTTTTTAGGTTTAAATCTTGGTTCACGTGTTTAGTAGGCACAGTCTTAGGCTCTAACTACAGTAGCACCATGGCTTCTTTGGTGCTGACTGACAGCTCAACGCTGACTTCTGACAGTCAACATTTAGGTATATACCTAAATGTTGACTGCCAGAAGTGACAGATGCTAAACACATGTTTTTGCCGATCACATGGTTCTGCGTAGGGATACATAATTTGGCCTAGTAACTTTTTAAAGCCGTCAGTCAGCACCAAAGAAGTCATGGAGCTACTGTATATATGATGTTAGAACAATCATACTTAGCACCACGTGTTACTTACTATCCTTCGGGCCATACGCCTATAAAGTTAGAACATTTAAGTCACACTTTTATAAAAACTGACAAGCTATTTGTAGAGTAATAGTTATGTAAGAACAAATTATTTAAATGTGAGTACAATAAATGAAATTTTGTAAAAGTTGTGCCTAACTTTTGACCACATTTTGGCCGACACCGAAGTCTGTACTTGAAAGACAACCTAGCTTCTGCGCCCACGTGACGTTATCTGTTTCCTCTAACTCGTTTAGCCGCTATTATTTAACAAATGTTGAGCGTTATAGCTACTGACCAGGTTGTGCACATGTGCGCACCAGTAAAAACAGTACCAACCTTGCGTTTTATGCATAAAAATATATTTATCCTACAGCTAACCATCCGGCAGATAAATTCAGTTCATAATACGCGTAAAACATTAAAGTGGTTGATAACTTCTACCTGGTAGCTAACTGTAACCTCCCTATAACAATATTTATCCGGTAGTCATAAGACCGGCTCTAATTGGAATACTTTACAGCCAATTTCTAAAGAACTATTCATGTTTTAACAGCGATGTCTTCTTAATTTGCTCACTTAAATGATTTAAATCTTCCATGCCTAAATTCATTTGATATATCTCTGCATCAAAGCGTATACACGGAAAGCAGAACAATGTATTTTTCACATTACAACCACATTGCCTATCATGTTTAATTTTGGTAAGTCTCTGCGTCCAACTATATCGTAAATTCACGATTTTTAGTTTTTGTCAGTTTTCTAGAATCATTTTTTAGTGTAGGTCTACCATTTGTTTCTCTCTTAAGTTTCTAAATTTTCTTCCTGAATAAACAAACTTTTTTTTGTGCTAAACGTTTTGCACAGAATTAATAATATTGATATAAAGAAAATCACGTCAGTGATTATGAAATCAAAAACAACCATTTACATAAACTCATGTTTATAATGAATTAATTCCGTGAGAACTAATAAAGAATAATTGCCCTTTCCTAAACATTATTAAAATTTGGTAGCAATGCTTTAGTTACACTCATGAGTCCTAAACAAATCTCTAGGTTCGTTATCGAGTTGTGCACTAGGTCAACGATCTCTATTGGTTTCAATGCGCATGCTCAGATGGTTGTACGCACCTACAACTTAATAGAAATAGAGGGCAGCGCTAGCAGTCAAGCTCACGAAGTGGTATAGTAAAGAGAATTATATGCGCAAGAGCATAGCCGATTTAAAGCAATTCAATCGAAATAAATATATTTATTGTTTGTTTAGTGTTATTATTAAATTAAAATAAAATTATATTATGTGTGAAATTAAAAACGGTGCACTTGAGAACTGAAATAGTAGTCGCCACTGGGTTTGAGCATAATCGTGTAACTTAGATAAATTCCCGCTTAATCGGTCGTAAGGTGGGTTCTTAATACTTCACCTTGGAGTGTTCCTTCCGTATTAATTCTTTTGTTCCATATTTTTATTATTATTACTTCCCGAAGGGGTGGCGGTTTTATTTAAACTATACACAATAAAACAGGGCCCTTGCGCCGGCCCTGGGTAAGACTTCCCCACCCTTGTTTTAGATCAATTCTCACGCGTTTCCTTAAAATTCCTCCAAACACAACACATTTTACCGCTAATAGCCAGCAAGCGTATACCAAAACCTATAAATAAAAAGACAACATTGAAACGATATTAATTTTCTCTCTCCAACCGGCTGTTATTTACATGACAGGTCCTGATAATAGTTTTTTTTCCCCCCTTGCTCCGTGTAACTGATTGAGGTTGTCTTGTTTAACGAACTCCATTATTTATTGACATGTTTTGCTTTAACTTATTCGTCTTGTCTTTTTTTTTTATTACGAAACTTTATGTCAATGTTTGAATTTATTTTATAATTGCTTTTCTCTTTGAGTCACTTCTTAAAATAGTTCGAGCTGTTCGTTAATTTTATTTTAAATGCTGAAGCCAACTTTTAAGGTGAGATGGAAGATCACGTGAGATAAGGCCGGTATTTTTTTTTCAACTTTTTAAATGATCAACATTGCAAATAAAATGGTAACGCTCTTTTACCCACGGAAATGACTTTAAGGGCACTTTACATTATCCAACATATCCAATTTTGATCCCATCTCCACATATTTTAGATACTAAATAACTTACCATTGTACAGTTGTGGTTCTATTAAATATAAAAATATTTTATTTAAAATATATTTTTATAAAACCAATAATTTCTGACTTATAAGCAAATATATATTTTAAGGAGCTCTTTGAAAATTAAGATTGATTGATATGCTCTTTGGTAGACAGAGACGTAATCTTTTATCAATGTTTCTGTAACATTGGGTATTATTTCATCTATGTTTTTCGGTGGATTGTGTCTGTAACAATGTATATTACAGTATTTCGTTGCATGAATCTTAAAAGTTTTTAGTAAATGTTCTATTTTAAGATAGTAGAGAAAGTCTGTGTGGTGCACCATAATATTTATTTATTTTTATCTAATGCATTCATCTGCTGTTTTCGGCAGGTGAGTTTTTTAAAAATATTTATTCCCTCCTATGGGGATTTTACTGTGTTTTTAATTATTTTTTCCAAGGCTCTAATTATCTCTATGTGTCGACGCGCCTTTAAATTATAAAAATAATAATTTCTAAACGGTCTTCCCTTCCGAAAGCTGTGCTGTAAAAGTCGTCGTGTTGACGTAGGCCCCACACCTTTCGTGCGATATTTCAGTCGTTCCGAACATTCTACCAATAGCCCACAGCGAACACGCGTTCTTACCTCTGGTTTATCGTCATCGTCGGAGGTATCTGCCCGTCTCGTTAGGTTGTCCTTATAGCACGGACGCCACCGCAGCGGGTCGTAATTTTTATGTTTTAATGTAATTCATTTGTTTGGGAGGGTGTTGGACCCGGTGTATTAGNTTGTTTGGGAGGGTGTTGGCCCCGGTGTATTAGATGTATTCGGCGGGCTCGTGGGCGGACAGCGCTACCGCTTCTTTCGGGCTCTGCGCTGGTGGTCGCTTGCGCAACACGTCCAGGGGAAACATTCTCAGATTGCGGCGCCAATAAAATGAACTATGATAAACTGACTATCCAATTTAGGTTTTGAATCATTAAAAGTAATAAATTATAAAGCAAAACATAACTAAAAAAGAACCATGGCCAGATTTAGTGTTGTGGATACCCCGAGGCTGGAAAAAATTGGGAGCCTTAATATTAAACCAATATTTTTCTTTTAAACGCTTCGCGATTACAATTTTTTTTTCCTTTACAAAATTAGGGTCTAATTGTTAAAAGATCAATGATAAGATATTATTTGACTAAGGAAATAATGTCACCAAGATAAATTAGATCTCCATAATGGGCCTGCTAAAAGCAAACAAATAAAAATCCTTTGCTTTTCAACAGCCAATTTTCTTAAGAAGGTTTAGAAACTAATTTTAACAAATATGATCAAAACCTACAAAATCACACTAATAATATAGTAAAATGCTATCATCGTTGGCAGCAAAAAAAAAAGTTTGTATTTCCAAAAAGGCTATTCTTACCAAAATCATACCATATCTACTCTACAAGCTACTTTATAATATTAACTACAATTGGCTAGCATTGTAAACTTCTAGTCAACAGGAATGGCCAGACTCGAACTCAAACATCAGGCGAGATTAATTGCGGAACTGAATTGTACCTGCATCGTGAACACACAGGCTAAGATGTCAACCGCGTTGGGTTTGGTCTCTCAATGACGGGTAGATCGAATCCCGGTCAGGAGTATTAAGTTGGGGTTGTAGGGGCGCAATAAAGTGTCAGTATTTTTTTGCAGTTTATATATAAAATCTTTATTTGAAATCAAATAGCCAAATCTATTATATTTATTTGGTGAGGATTTACTCGCATCTAGATATCATATTCTGAAAATTGAAAGATGACACCTGGACACGGGAATTGAACCCGGGACCTTTTGCTTAGTACGCAAATGCTCTAACCACTGAGCTATCCAGGATCCGCCCCGTGCCCAAGGTCATTCTTCACTAATATTTAAGGCAGAGCCTATGATGGACGTGTGAAAATCGTCAGCTACAAATGTGTGATTTAATTAAGATCACGAGCTATCGATAACGCAGCCACCTTCGACTCGGCAGTTGGCTTATTGCTGCCACTTGTACAATTATTATAATTGTAAGGGATCGCATATTTAAGAATCAAATAGCTAAAGCGGGTACACTTTCTTTAAATGTAACCGTCTTAATAAATAAAGCCATTAGCGTAATTAGTGCATGCGTATAGCCTGAATGGGCAGTAAGACTGGGTGCGAAAAAAATACAGATTATATAGAGGCCTACGGCTAGAATCAACCCCCTTTCATCTTGATGACTACACTAGAACAGCGACACACAAGGATTCAGATTAGAGTCGTGCATCCATAATTATTTTTAGGGACATTTAGGGTAAATATTATACCCAAACTTTTAAATGAATGAATATTTAGTAACTTATCCAAGGTTTAAGACTTGGACTCAATATTTCAGGTACCCCTCGGCTACCTTGTAAGGTAGCAAGCTTACCCTTATAAAATAGGACAATAGTGTAAGTCGTCAAGGTAAGACTGCTATCTTTCAGGGTAAATGTAGTGCACGTGTTAACAACTTTGAATACTTTATTACTTATGACTCATTCTTCTTTCCTTTATTGATAACTATAGAGGGTTGAGTTTTTAAGAAAGTTTATTTCAGGTTAGTTTTTCATATTTAAACTAAACAATGTAAGTTAATAATCTTGAATTTCAACCTCATATCTCAAATGAAGAAATAGTATTGTTTGTAACAGTTTCTAAATTATATCCCTTTTTATAATTCACCAACACGAACTAATTACAAACAGCTCACCACTAAATTAACCGACTGATTATATCAGCACACGAAAGTTTCTATGATCGAGAGCAAAAGAGCCTACCCATTTTTCCGGTAAGCAACGGCTCCTTCAGGACCACTGCGTCTTCGCCATTGGGGTGTCGAAACTCTTCACACAAGGCACACCATAACGTTCCCATAGCAACGGAGTGTGCCTAGCATTAGCAATAGCTTCGCCGAGCGATGAGATACTCTCGAGTCTGTCTGTGAATTTAAAAGAAAGAAAGTGTAATTCAGAAATTGTTACAAATGGCACTTTATTCACTTGAGATAGCATGAGGATTAACTTCAAGGGGGGGGAGGCCTGGTGGTCTAGGGGTAAGGTGTCAGACTTCTATGCTGGCGGCCGGGGTTCGATCCTCGGTCCCGGCAAAGATTTNGGGAGGGGGGGGGGGCTGAACAATTTAATCCACCGTACTGCAAAAAACCACAAACAAACGGTTTCAAATGATGTTTAATTGAGCGCGTTTTCACGAGTCCTTCCGGACGGAACGGCCAATAGGAGGCGAACATTTGTGCGACGTCATCTACATTGTTCTTGAGAGCGCGAAAGATGTGGAAATATGGTGGGGAAAATAAACCTGGTTTAAAATTCATCGTGTTAGGTAACTTGAAATATTTATATAGTCGTGTAGATATTTGTTCTGACAACGGGTTTGGTGACTGCAGCAGTCGCCCACGGAAACGTGGAGAATTCCATACAGGTTAACCAACACTTGGACTGGAATTGACCTATTGTATGGTACGCATGGTGACTACAAACAAGGAATGTTTTGATGTCAGGGAATTGAATTTTTTTTTAAAAGAAGGAAAAATTAAGTCAGGGAATTTAAAGACTCGACTTGCCTGAATCTTAAGGTAGAAAATTAAATTGAGAGATTTTGTTTCTTCGATGTTAACAAAATGCATAGCCTATATAATTATGTTTGAATATGAGACGGTGGTACAGTGTTGGTCTTACAACACATTTACACATGGACACACAATTTGTATTATTGTTAGGTTGGGTATTACTCAATAATACCTAAAACATTAAATACCGTACTGGGGAAAAACTTATATTGATGCTTATCTTTAGTAATCATAAGGATTATTTTCAAAAATATGTAATAAATGCAATAAACGAAAAAAAAGTCATTCGTCAGGAAAAATTATAAAAAGGCTAAGCTGTTATTATTTTTTTAATGTATGGAAAATCTGAAATAGTTAAGGAATTTTATAAAATAAAAGTTTTGTAGCCACCCTGTATACAGTGCGATTTAGTTAGAAAGAAACTTTTTTGATAGTTACAGAAGTTACTATTACACTTTTTACTTTCTTGCTATCTTACAGGTAGAGAAAGTATTGTGATTGTCAACAAAATGGAACTCAAGATTTTGATGAATGTTGGTGAATCCAAAAAAGATGTTTTTGAATTTCCGTCCGTCTTGTCTGTCTGTGCTTCAGACTAGAGCCTAAACTATTTTACCGATCGGGCTAAAACTTGGTAGGGTTGTCGCGAGGGGTTTTTGTAATTTGATATCTAACCATAAAATTAAGGGTAGTTTACTGAAGGGCAAAAAGAGAAAAATCGATAAACTTGGTAGGGTTGTCGCGAGGGTTTTTTGTAATTTGATATCTAACCATAAAATTAAGGGTAGTTTACTGAAGGGCAAAAAGAGAAAAATCGATTTACTCAAAATCGGCTCTAATGATTTTGATCAATTTCATTTATGAGCATTTATAAATATTCCAAACAAAATGGATACCCCCAATATTTCGGTGAAATGACTTTAAGGTATCCGGTCTGATGCATACATTCTTATTACATATCATATCTACGCAACTCTTTGAGATATGAAATTACTTATCGTTGAAAATATGTAGGTATATTTATAATACAAATATTTTAACCAAAGCATATTTTTATAAAACCAATAACTTTCAAGCTATTCGCAATTATATATATTCTTAAAATTTCGAACACTAAAGGGAAGTATTGCGACCGTAAAAAAACCTAACCTGAAATGTTTATGGATGTCGAGCCCATGAACCCTAAAAAGTGGTCTTTGCAATGCCTTCTGTCTGTGTGTCTATTTAAACTTAAAATTAAGAGTAGATTAATAAAAAGCGAAAAGGGAAAAAATAGATTTTCTCTAAATCAACTCTAACTCTTTTGATTAAAATTAGTATATAGGCGTTGATTAAGATTATAAATAAAATGGTTAGTTCCATTTTACTATAAAAATAAATTTTAGGGTACTTTACAGAAGCAGAAATTTCCGTATCTCCGCAACTATTTGAGATACTAAATAACTTAGCATTACAAAATCGTAGTACTATTAAAAATAAAAAACTTTTATTCGAAATATATTTTTATAAAACCAACAGTTTCTGAGATATTGGCAAATATATTAATACAATTTTGTGAGCTTTAGCTGTAAAGCTATACTAAAGTTTTAACGCAATAATTCTGTAATGCCATAGGGTAATTAAATATAAGTCTCTTAAAAAGTTTATTATTTTTTCTTTAACCTCAACAATATATACAATATATATCTCCTTCATTTTAGACTCAATAGTCATTATTTTCATTTTTTTATTTATCAAAATTTATAACTTAGGAATTCAATAGCAATTCGATGACCTGAAGATGTGAAACACCTAATAAAATGTTAAAATTTTAACAGGAAGTCAAAATTTTAATACTAAGTGTTGACCCTTGTGGACCCAAAATCGATTATTTTTATTGGTCCAAACTTACAAATGAGGACATTCTTTAAAAATAAAATTATTAAGTTTAAAACTGGGCCTCAAAAAATGTTTTACATAAGTATAGTGCAGTTTATGCTTGGGTTTGCTAGTGTATATTATTTCGTTTTACATATATTACGAGTTTTTAATAAATATCTCCATTTTTAAACAATAGAGCGAGAAAGTCCTTGCGGGGTTCAGTTCCATTCATTTTTTTATTTATCAAAATTTATAACTTAGGAATTCAATAGCAATTCGATGACCTGAAGATGTGAAACACCTAATAAAATGTTAAAATTTTAACAGGAAGTCAAAATTTTAATACTAAGTGTTGACCCTTGTGGACCCAAAATCGATTATTTTTATTGGTCCAAACTTACAAATGAGGACATTCTTTAAAAATAAAATTATTAAGTTTAAAACTGGGCCTCAAAAAATGTTTTACATAAGTATAGTGCAGTTTATGCTTGGGTTTGCTAGTGTATATTATTTCGTTTTACATATATTACGAGTTTTTAATAAATATCTCCATTTTTAAACAATAGAGCGAGAAAGTCCTTGCGGGGTTCAGTTCCATTAAAAAAAAATATATTTACACGTAAAATCATGTGGTCTGCAGCTATAATGTTCATAGATAATATAAATTTTTATAAAATATTACTAATAATAAAGTAAAATAATACCAATGTTGACAGCAAAATATAAAATGTGTCTGCAGTTTATAAGTTTTACTTCTTATCCTGTTACCAGGCCTGCTTAAAGTGTGGGGGGGTCGCTTAAATGAATATGGTGGTTGCGAAAAATTGACTACAATAAAAGGTTTCTGGACGCGTGACGACCACAAATTAACTAAAAATCAAACGCGTAATGAATCCGAGGTGTTTCTGACAGCTCTCGCCCGTATTGCCTTGAGCGACCTCATCGCAGCCTTGATTCTGGTCCTGCGATATCCGATATCCAGCCAAGATTTAATTCTTTATGTAAAAATAAACAAGCACATCCATTTCATTAGTATGCAAATCTTTAATAAACGATAAAATTATATATGTACCAACAGAATTGATTTAAAATATATTTTTATGACTTATTATCAGTAAATGTTGGATTTGTATAGGGAACCTACCTAGTTTATAAGTCTATACATTCCGTGGTCACGTAAAAATGTCTCGGGTCAAAAGGGGTTGCAAGTGGAAAAAGTACTACCACATCACGTGATTCAGCACAGTTCCTTGTTTTCCTCACGAACTCACCTGGCGACATGAATATCTCGTGTATTCAATGGGACCTAAACAAGTAGTTTTCAACAGGAATGGCACCCACTGCTTGACACGTGATCTAAGCCGTCAGGCTGGTGTTGCTAGTCACGGAGGAGGTGAGAGGTTCGACTCTCTGCCAGATCCACCAGAGGAGGCTTTCCACATTGCTGTTGTTTTTACCATTACCTCTACACGCTAGTCCTGGTATATATACTCTATAAACTATCCTCATCCGTAAATTGTTCTTACTTTTGACCGGGACCATTGTGCAATTTTTAGTATTCCATTTTAGTTGACTCACTTCAAACCAAAAGAGACGATGAAAGACAATACTCTCCTTACGAATAGTCGCTTGGAGCACCCTTTAAGAAAATAGTTTGTTTTTATGCGGTCGACATTAATAACTTTCTGCTACATTATTAGTTTCATTGTATAGGTATTGATATCTATCAAAATTAACGGCCGTAGCTCACAAGACTTGACGTATGAATACGTGAAAGCTGTCGAATAAGTTAATTCGTAAGAAAATGGTTGGTTTTTAACACATGGCCCTATTATGGTGTGAAAGCCAAAGATTGTTGCTATTCTATACTTTGTTTGAAATATTATTATTAATATAAAGTTTGTACCGCTTTAACTCAAATATCGCAACGAATAAATTTCCCTGTAAAAATGAAGGATACATATTTTTGGGTAGGTATTTAAAAATATTTGGACTTTACCGTAAATCTCTCGAGCAATGTTGCACTCATAAATTTTCTTGGGGGAAGGAAGTATGATAATTATATATATATATATATATATATATATATAAAATTAATATAATGTCTTGAATCAATTATCTCTGTATTTTTTATTCGATTGGGAATTTTAGTGGCTATTTTAATTTGTAAGCTATTGGTATTTTAAACAACAGGTTGTAAGCTTGGTCTTAAATGTAGCATGTTCATGCTACACGTCTTCAATCATTTTAAATAAAGTTTTGTTTTTTGTTTTAGGCGTTTATGAAATCTTTTTTTTTNGGCAGGTCAAATGACTAAACTTCTCTACCCCCTCCACCTTGGGTGCCCAACTGTTCTCGAGAAAGTAATATAGTTAACTTTGTTCAAAGCGCGCTTCAAATCGTAAAATAAAATGGCCCTACGAATGTGTTGGTGTATAATCGCGCACAATACACCACACTCCTCTTGCGCGCATGCGCTGTTAAGAAAGGTCCTCCGCATTGTTAAAAACAAATAATAGAAAAAAAAATAGTATTATGTATCGTGTTAGGAGAAAATACTCTCCGTCTGTTATTATGGATGTCCAACATTAATGCAGGAATTTTCGTCGGTAACACGAACATTGCCCTCTAACCCACCGATAGGAAACCGATAGACCGCGAGGATCGGGCTTGCTTGTGGGGATTCTCATTCTTGAGGTTGGATGGCTACCAGATTTTACCAGAGGGAAAAAAAAGCACCTTGTAAATTAATTTATCCGTGGTTATTCTGAATGTCAGAGTTCACAAGGGGAGGAATGTAGAATCAAGATGTGAGGAAGCTGTATTTGTTTACAGCCGATCATATCCCCGGGACACATGATTAAATGAAGCTCATACAGACTACCTTTTTAGTGGGTTTCATTCGTCCGCTCACCCGCCTCGGTGGTTTCGCGTTGAGCTAGACTGCCGAGTATCTTGCTCGGGTGAACTGGGGGTGGTTTTAACTAAATTTATTTCCACTCCCCCTCCAAACAAATCTGTGTTCACTTCCTCAACACTCAACCTCCCCAATTCTTAACTCAGTAGCGTAGTTAGTACTTAAACGTACAACCTGAATAGCTAGTAAGACGTGGTGCTGCTATAATTTAATTTAATTGTTCATTTGTCCACTCTTGTACTGGAACTGGCTATAAGAAAAAAAACAGGATTAGAATAGTGGACTTTAAACAACTGTACGGCGATTCGTATGCAGAGAGGAATAGAAAAACAATACTGTAGAGGAAATACACGTGACCATACAGCCGAAAAAGATCGCACCTCGGGCTAGAGTTAGTTCTCTGACCTGTTTACCTGAGTCTGTAATTATTTTTATGTTAATAATGATGGCTCCAGATAATTGAACCTCATCTTCATGAATAAGTAAATATAGGATCACAATCAAGGGCACCCATGTGAGTTTTCCAAATGCGGGGCGGATCGGATCGGAGTCCCATCTGCTGGAGGTGTTGCAAGCCCCCGCCTCCCTTATTGAGAGAAAATTTCAATAATTAAATTTTGTGGAAGGGAATTTTAGAGGATTTAAACATAATTCTGCGTTGATTATATGAGTTTTAAGACTCAATTTTCGCAACAAAAACTAGAATTGAGTTGTAGCTGAGGACCTACTGAAAAAAAAAATCATAGTTTTCATGGTTGATTGAATAGAACAAAAGACTCAATGGGAGGAAATCAACATTTTATAATTTTTTATCTCTGTTAACTATGATATTGATGATCCAAAGTTAATAGCAAATTGCAACGAAATCCCAAATACACACTTTTATCTTTTTATAAAAATTAACAACAAAAAAAAGTAAATATTGAAGAGTGATAGAGGGGGGGCTAAAGCCCCCCTTATCAACCTTTTATGGGGGCCCATAATCACAATGTTTTATACATATTTACATTTTTCCTTGTGTACTATATCTTATTATCTGTCCGGGCTACCCGCATATTGGGATGAGGAAGGTAGAATTTTTAGGAAGTGTACTCGAGTGTGCATGGAGGGAGATTGAGAAACCATTTAAGAAAATATACCTGGAATGAATTCTAGCCCAGAGCTTCTCGTCAGTGGCAATCCAAACAAGACAAGACTGATGCCCTAGCTCGTGTGCCCATCAATGTGGGTCTTTACACAATTGAAAATGTTTATGTTCCTATCTACCTTTCTTGTTCCTTCACTAAATATTTACGTATGCTATTCCCTTTACTCTTCTTTGTCCAAATCCTCTTGTGTCAGAAGTTCTTAAGGAAAATGGAGCAAAGGACCTTTCTTTCATTTGATGTATTAACCAAACTCTTGTATCCAGTAAGCCCGGCGAGGTTTTTTTTTAACGTATAGTCGGTGACACAGCAGAAAACTGCGGTTAGAGCTGTCGGTGTACCGCCCCATCTTGTCTTCTGCCTTGTCTCGGAGATTACTATGGTTAAATTAGATAAACTTCACCTCCAAGAATTGGCATTCATAGACGTATTCAGTAAGCCCGGTGAGGTCGTTACAGGTTTTTTAACGTATAGTCGGTGACACAGCAGAAAACTGCGGTTAGAGCTGTCTGTGCACCGCCCCATCTTGTCTTCTGCCTTGTCTCGGAGATTACTACGGTTAAATTAGATAAACTTCACCTCCAAGAATTGGCATTCATAGACGTATTATACAATGTGTTTGTCGAGCACCACGACCTGATTAGGTTCACCTCACCCCCGATATGTTTCACTCACACACGCACAATACGGCTATGCTTTGGAAGCTATCATCGACAGATTGGGTAAACCTCATCTGACGGTAGTGGTCATGGCGGCTAGAAATAAACACTTGCCAGTGAAGATAAATTTTACGTATAATAACTTTAAGTATGTTAGTCTAAACGCGATAAATATGTTTTAAATCTACCCTTTTTCCAAGGCCTATTAATTATTTAACTGGACTATTATTCCAGTCAATTAAGGTGAAAAAGTACATACAGCCTTTAAATAACCCCTTAAGCATGCTACTTGGTTAAGGGTACTTTTTTATTTATTGAAGTGGTTCTAAAATCTTTTTTATGGAAAAAAGTCTGCCACTATTTTGGTTTTCCACTTAAATTTTTGAAATGGCGAAATACAAAAAAATTAATCTTAGAAATTTAGCTATTTAGAAAATAGCCATGTTCATTATCATTTTCCTTGCTTTATTTATTTTATTTAGCACCGCGTCTTACCATCCGTTCAGGCTATACGCGTGTTTATTAATTACGCTAATGAGTTAGGAATGTTGAATTTAGATTAAGTGAACCCGCATTTGCGTGGAGGGTGAGTGGATAACCATTTAGGGAAAATCACCCCCAGTTCACCCAAGCGAAATTCGAACCTCGATTTCCCCAACCTTGGCAGTTTATTTCAAGGTGGCGAAAGTGACCTTGGCCGATTTCCTTTAGGGAGGGAAATCGAAAAATGGGATGGGCTGCGAGTGTATCAAGATATCCCGTGACTCATCGGAGGAACTCTCGCGGACAAGTCGTCAACCAGAATGAAAACATTACGAGGTGAGAATCACTCCTACTCGGTTCTAGCATAAAATCAAATTGAGAAATAGTATTTCAGAATAATGTTAACCACCAGTATATTTCAATAAATCAACCAAAGTTAACA
>CABFOW010004881.1:17377-40369 GCA_902141385.1 Timema californicum | reverse complement strand
AAAAAAATAGAAACCATATTTAAACTCAAAATTGTATTTTTGGTATTTCCTTTTTTTTTCATTCCATTTAGGGTAGACAGAAAATATAACTAATTTTTCCTTCTAGAAAATATTTCATTAATTTCTCATCCTTTTTCCAAATAATTCTTAAATAAGTGTTTCTCTTGCACAATAAAACATGCTTCCAATGACAATTACCACTCTTCATTTTTAAATTTTCTTTAAAACAAAATTAAATGCCTTCATAATTATATTTATAATATCTATTAGGTGTCTGGAAAAATGAAAATTTCCTCTGGAAAACCTGGAAAACACAGGGAATTTGGTAATAAGAAAAGAGTGGCAACCCTGCTCAAGCAACGTTACAAGCCTGAGAACTCATACTGTCAATTGTTTTGAATCAGCAGTTATGCACGCGCACCAGGTCATGTTTTCAAAAACAGATTGTTTTGCCAATTAGCATAGCACGGAGTATTGGCAAAACTAGTAACTTAGGGGAAACATCCCTCCTTTTCTGGTCTATAAAAGAGAGCTTTTAGATATTTTGGGGAAAAGGGGTCGGGAAAGGATGCCAGTTGTTAACGGGTTACTTATAAGTGCTTTACCTACTCAGCCATCAAGTTACAGCAGCTTGTGAGGAGAACATCCTACAGTTTGAGTCAGTACGGAGGAGGACGCCCCAACCCAGCTTGAAAGTCTTGAGTTATATAACAACCGAGCAACGCCGGGTGGTCGTGTGTTTTCCACCAGTTAGAGATATAGCACCAAAGATAGGTCAGGGCACGAAATTGCTGAGTAGAGACGTTGATAGAACGAGGACCTTTTTTAAAACTATTTCAACTAGCTGTGAAAATCTACCCCCCGGTTTTACACTCGCCGAATAATAAATCTATTTCAATAAACCAGATCAAAATGAACCCCACAATTATTAGCCACTGCCTACCCATCCCACCAAGCCCTCCTGACACGTCGGCTCGTGGGTTGGAGAGTATCCACAGATGTGAACTCTTTGTTACACACAGCATAATGCTAATAGCTTAAAATACTTGAATATTATCAGTATTGTATTGGATCTACATCGATATTTGTATAGATACAAACTGTATGTGGTTATTGCTGCAGAGTCCGAGTCCATGCCGAGTGTGGTTCCCCGGATAGTCCATATATCACTGAAGAAAGAAGAGGGGAGCTTGGGACTCACCTTGCGAGGGGGAGTCCACCCGGACCCCTTGTTGTGTCGCCCACTAGTCATCACTTACGTGCGACCAGGAGGACCTGCACACAGGTATCGCTAACCCGACACCTTTACAGTGTGGTATCAAGATAAATTTCAAGAATATATTACTGTGAAACTGATTTTGATATTTTTCACTGAATTATTAACTATTTTTACATGATATGGTTGCTGTATTCTTTTTCTTTATTGCTTAGTTAAGATAAGCTTTTGATAGCCAAACAACGAATTTGTATATTCAAATGAAAAATTGTTCACAAACACGCACACGCATGAGAACACATATTTACACATACATGAGATGGCTCCTTTCAGAATAGGGTTTTCTACAATGTTAAGGTTACGGCACAAGTGACTTAAATAATTTAAGAATTATGAGACTTGAACTGAAATCCTACGATTACGTGATGTAATAATCAATAAATTGATCCCCAACTATTAAAGGGAGTTTTTGCTTTGCGTTGTAGGAATTCCTGAGTTCACTTCTCTTTGCAAGAACACTAGCTTGCACTGCTATGCTAGTGATGGTCAGCTGGCTCATAAGGTACCATTAGGCTGTTAATTTCAAAAATATCTGCCTGTGCCAACTAATTTCTTGATAGTTTTGTTTGTTTGTTTGTGAGTATGATTCCATCTATTGAGACCGAAAAATCGACATCAATTACAGATAAAAGTTTAATGCTCCATGGAAGAGGCGAGGTTAATGAGTACTGGAGGTCTGTTTCTAAAATCATGGTAGCTTTAGGATGTTTCCAATAACTGTTTAATCACATAGCGGATGCTCAGGAACCGCCGTGTTGAAATGATGATGGCTTAATGAGATCTGCATTAATAATTCCAAGCGCCTAGGGATGTTTTGTCCATTACTAAGTAGTTGGTCTTTCGTAAACATATTGATGAATCTTCCGCGCTACAAAAATTAGTGTTAAGGCCTCTTAATCCAATTTTGAATATTATATTTGTGTAAGTGTATGTAAACCAAAGTCGATAGTGGGGTCTATCCCATCCTCCATCATATGAATCAGTATAGAACCCGCTCCTGCTGGAATGGCCTCACGAGTAGGTTGCTTACACTGATCCCTGTCATTTGCAAGAACTAATAGTTTGAGCTTGTGGGAAATATTAATAATATTCCTTGACCCATACCAACTTCGCTGATTTTCCCAAGAATCAAGGCCGCAGTCGGGGTGGGGGGTTCAACCCCTCATCCAAAGTTTTATGAATAAAATACATATGGCTTTATTTATGGCTCGAACCATATTAAAATTAAGGTAGAATATAAGTAGCTCTACAAATTAGGGGGCTGTGTTAACATAAAAAACACTTTAGAGAGCTTATAGAGATGTTTAATATTTAGATTTTTTTCTAGCCTTTGACAGTTAGGGGACTATGTGGCCATAAAAAACTGTTTAGAGAGCTTCTAGAAGTGTTAAATATATAGATGTTTCCTTGCTTCCGGCAGTTATGTGGTTGTGTTAGCATAAAAAACACTGGAGTGCTTTTAGAAGTGTTTCATATTTATAATTTGTCCTGGACTCAGGCAGTTAGGGGGCCATGTTGCCATAAAAAAAATTAGGAAGCTTTTAGAGGTGTTCAATATTCAGAATTTTTCCTAGCTTTGGCAGTTAGGGGCTATGTTGCCATAAAAACACTTCAGATAGCTTCTAGAACCATTTAACATTTATAATTTTTTCTTGCCTCCGTAAATTGGGGAATGTGCCTCCCCCCCCCCTGAAATTATTTTTATTGTCTTGCTACGGCCTTGCCAAGCATCAATTGATGAGATCTATAATCGTGTATTATTGGGTAGAAAACGCTAAAGAAATTAATAAAACTTGAAGCTACTAGAGTTTATGAGATACTACATAATAGTTGAATCAAGCAACATAAGATTGTTACTTTTCAGCTTTTCAAGGTAAATGGACAATCTAATAGAATAATTTTTATGTTTACATTTTTTGAATATAACCAAATTTATCCACACATTATCAAATAATCACAATTAAGTTCCTCCAGAAATAATAATTTTCATTCTTGAGGGAGAGATCAGTAATTCAAAGTCTCTAAATGATATCACATACATGATTATAATACATTTTCTAACTAGTAAATCATTTAGGAATATAAAGAGCGTGTCAAGTTGTCAAGAAAGTTTTCCATAATGGCTGGAACAATTAAAAAATTATATCGTCTGAAGTGGAAAAGGCCCTTAGGGATATTTAGAGTTGATGTTTTCTACGGCACTTCATCAGAAATACGAGTATAAGCTTGGAACAAGTCCAATTAATTTGTTGTGCTGCGACCGTAAGGGTAAGGTACCTGGTGACTGTTCCAAACACTATCACGAGAAACTACACCCGCAGCTGAGACAGGCAGGGCCACCTGGTAGCAAGCGGACACACCAGGTCACCCATCCGCTACCCTTGGCCAACCCTCACATAGCCACCAAGGAAAACCCGCCACCCCAAATTAACCCCCGGGGCGCGACAGGCGGAACAGCCCAGTAGTCCTTATTCTCCGTAAAAGAGTGCGTAAAAACTAAGAATTCTCAAACTGTAGCACATGAGCCCAAAAGGATTGAATAATAAATGTTGTACCTATATGTAAATAATTTGTGAAACTTATTTCTTTCAGGCTACTTATAAAAGGGTAGGCTGTACATGTTCTAGCGTAGATTTTAGAGTATAAGACTAAGGGGGAGGTGTAGGTCCAGCCTTCCCCCATGTACCATGTGTGATTATGTTCGGAGATAAGAAAAGTTGAAATGAATTAATACTCACTAGAGCACCAAGATTGATACACTCCCCCTTCTCCCCACCCCCGTTTGCATTATGAAGTCACAGTATCGCCGCAGTAAAGGCTTACATAATAACAAACTCCGTGAATAGAAGTACGACGCCTTTAAGGACATCTGGGAACCCACACAGGAACAGACCCCACATATTCACCCGCAGTTGGGTTCTCTATCCTCCTTCCCAAAGTATAAACTCCACCCTCTGCCCCCTAGTTAGCCCCCGTACCACTCCGCATACCCCAGAAAAACCCACCTCTGGTGTCAGCAAGACCCACCTTTACAAAAAAAACTCATCTCTTTAGGCTTTGATACAACCGCATTCCCCTCCTCTGTCTCCCGTACACTACCACTACCTGTTCCGTTGAATTAATCCATCACCGCACACCTCACGCTCATGCAGAAACTGTCATTACCAGTACTGCATTCACAGTCGCATATTAGAATGATCTGATGCACCCTAAAGGGGAGCACGAGAGCAAATTCTAACACGTACCAACCAATTGGTCACGCCGTGTGGTTTTGAATTCTAAAACAGTCGGACTGTCACATTTCGCGAAGTTTCTGAAACAAAGAAAGAAAATATTCTAATATTAGTGGGGAAAAAGTATATTGGGAGAACGAATAAAGGTTTTTAGAGCTACATGTGGAGATAATACTCGAGTGGGGCTGGCCTGTATAACTTTCTTTTCCGTGTGAAGAGCACTGCTGTGCTCCTCTCCCCGTTAGTATTTGTCCTCCAGGTGGTCAGCCATCCCAACTGCGTCAGGTGCGTCTGGAGTCAACTTTCCACCATCTGCCCTCACCACGACTCCGCTACTAGAGCCATTTCGTGAGCATGCAGTGCCAAATTGGTGTCTGGGGATTTTGGAATGTTGTTCACATACAGACTGAAGAGCGCCTGGCCCACGAGGTAAGCCTGTGGCACTCCAGCCCAGATGCTTCTGACTTGGGAAGTGGCGTTCCCAAATGTAGTGGAGAAGGTGTGGTGGGATAGATAAGATTGTGCAATCTTAACTAGGTAGAAGGGCAGGTTCAGGGAGAGGAGTTTGAAAAGGATACCTTCGTGCCAAACACGGTAAAAGGCCTTTGCCACGTCGAAAAAGACCGTATCAATCAGCCTGTTGATGTTGAAGTTCCTCGTGACCTGCTCCACGAGCTGAACGAGTTGGTGAGACGTAGCGTGTCCCGTCCGAGAGCCGAAATGCTCATCCACCAAGATGCCTGCCTCGTGAACATGTTGGGTCAGTCTCGTCAGTATAAGTGTCTCGAACAACTTGTCGGAACAGTCTATCAAGCTGATCAGTCGGTAAGACGAAGCTAGTGCCGGGTCCTTACCCGGTCTATGAAAGCAGAGGACGTTGGCGTGCTTCCAGAGCCCGGAGAAAGGACTCAGGAGCAGGATGGGGTTGAATAACTCCATGAGGAAGTTAATCGCCTCCAGGAGCATCTTTCTGAGGACCGCGTTATTGATAACTTCGCGTCCGGGGGCCTTGTTTAGTCTTAGAGCAGCTAACTCCCACGAAATTTCTATAGCCTCCATGAGTTCGGGTTCATTCAAGGGTCCGTATGAGACAGTACCGATAACCTGAGCCACGTGCGCAATGTGCACCGGGTATCAGGGGTCGTCAGTCGGTACAAATTGTACCTTTAAGTGGTCAGTGAGAGTGTCGGCTTTCTCCTGGTGGGAGTTGGTCACCCCGTTACGACCTACAATAGGTGGCCTTGGTGCGGGGACCCGCATACATTTCCTAGTTATGCACCACAAGGACCTGTCTTGCACACACAGGGTCTCAATCTTGTCCTCATGGACAAGGTTCTGGTATTCTTGGACCATATATGGAATCACATGGACTTTGCGGCTCCATTTGGCCTTGTCTACCGGTTCGCTCGAGATTTTCCAAGCCATCCTCAGCCGATTTCTCTCCTGGACGTGCCTGATGATAAAATCGGGAAAAGAAACCTGGGGCACCATCTTAGGACGGTGCCTCGGCACCGAAGATTCGAGTGACTCTTTGATGGCGGAAGTTGTGAACTTCGCACCGCGATCGATTTCTGTTGCTCTTCGAAAGGTAGGGGTGGGTCCCAACCTCTCTCTCAACACATTTGTGAACCTGTCCCAGTCAGTGTGCTTATGGTCGGGTTTTTCGTGGGTATATGAAGGACACTGCACGTCCCAGGTTCACAATAATGAGATTGTGATCTGAGTCTAGCCCAGCTAGAGACTTCAGTGTTAACCGCCTTCTGATCCCTCTGGAGACAACGAAGTAGAGGACGTCCGTGTCACCAAGAGGATTGTGAGGGAAGTGGGTGGAGGAGGGGGCCAGAAGCCACCAAGCCGTGTAGATCTTTGACGTCGTGGGGCAATCCACCATGAGCGCACATAATCCTAGAGCCCCATGAAGGGTGCTTAGCGTTGAAGTCACCACCGATTAAAACAGGTGTGGTACCTCGAAGCAGCACCTTCATGTCAGCCCTCGTAGCCCAGTCGAACCGGTGGTAGGGAGGGAAGTAGATGGAAATGAGATGCACTGGGCTGGTAGAAGTCACCAGTTGGATAGCCGTTGCTTCCAATTGTTGGAGGGGAGGAAACGAGATTACGTGATGGTCAAGGCACCTTTGGACCAGGACCGTCGTCCAGCCCCTTCCCACATCCCTTGATTGGTCGCTCCAATGGCAGATTAACACCGCTAATGCCAACCTCATTATAGAGCGCAAGTGGGTTTCTCCCAACAGCATTACTTCGACACGATGCTTTTCCAGGAAATTTTCAAGCTCAGCCTTCTTCCTCTCGACTTCATTAGCGTTCCAGAGTGTGACCGTGAGCTACTTCAGCGCTGGTGTTCCTCTATTCAGTTATACTGCCATGAGAGACCAGGTAGAGGATGATATGCTCCATGACCAGGTGGCCGCGAATACTCCTTGGAGATTCCTGGACCTTCCTCAAGAGATTTGATGAAAAGTCCCATGTATTCAGTCCCGAAATTCCCTTTAGTAGCTTAATGCAATTTTTGAGCTTTGCACTCTCAATCTCTGGGGTAGGTGTGGTGAGCGAGTTGGGTGTGGGGTTGGCAGGGGTGAAAGGGTATGAGCTGGGAGTGGTAGAGAAGGGTTGGAGGGGTGCGAAAGGGTGGGGATAGATGAGTAGGTTGCGGGGGATGGAGAAATGAGGGTTGGGATTGGGGTGGTCTTGGACGGGTCCTCGAGTGAGAGGGAAGAACTGGATGCCACTGGTTTTGTTAAGGTGGCTTTGACAGGTGCCTCGGCCTGAGGTAGAGAGTTTGATTTCCCTGACAACACACTGGCGAAAGATTGCACCAGCGACTTTGGTTTTGGAGGTGGAGTCATGGTCACCTTCCATACCGCAACGTACCTCGAGGGATTATGACCTTCGCTTAGACCATCCATCCTCCCTTCTTGACCCTTGGAGGCACCCACATTCCCTGCCACCCGCAAGGACCTGTACGTGGGACAGCCCCGCTACGCCGAGGAATGAGCTCCTGAGCAGTGCAATCACTTCGGGGGAGATTTTCTCTCCTCCGGGCACCCGCTCCTCTCGTGGTAACCACCACAGAACCCACACCTGGGGCTAGTACGGCGATCCCTCCACACATGCCCAAACCGGAAACAGTTCTTGCACTGAACCGGGCCGCTTGGATACTTTTACTTCTCCACCCTGACGCGAAGCCCGCACAGGACTGATATGGAGTACAGCCTTGCGGTATACTCCCCGAGAGTCAGAGAGACAACGAAGTTCGGCAACCACTGCCTTTCTCCGGTCCTCTTATCCTGTTTCCACTGTGAGAGCATCTGGGTGACGAATTTCACGGGGAAATCCATTTCCACCCACTCTTCCTGGATATCGGCAGGGTTTGTCTGTGTCAGGAGTGCCTTCACCCCGATCATGACCAGTCACTCCCGTCCTAGCTCGTAGAACCACTGCTGGATAGCCAAGCTTGGTAAGAACTTCTGGAGAGTGTGGTAAGTTTCCTCCGACCAACACGGGAGGCGCACTTGATCCCCCGGCTGCCTGACCACTTCCACCGGCTCTCGATCCTTGTATTGGATGGCTCTCACCACCTTGGAGTAGTCCTCCACGTCACACAAATTGATGGGAGGGATCTTCCCCTTGGCTTTATGAGCCAGCCCAGAACCACTAGTATCAGACTGGGATGAGACGTGGCTTGCATTGTTACGCTTAGGTTTCCGCCGCTTCCCACCTTTGCCCAAAGCTGTCGCACCCTGACCCAGGCTACCGTTGACCTCTCTCTCATCACCAGAGCTACCACCAAAATGGTTATTTGTTGCCCCCCGGTAGCTTCCTGGTGTTGCCGGCCTTACCCTTTGGCTCGAATCATCACGCACCAACGTTAGGTCTGGTCCTGAAGACAGTCCCTCCACGTTCACAGAATGCACGAATTGTCGACACTTGCTAAGCGTGCAACCCAGTCTTCCAAGTCTGAAGAAAATTCAGCCAGGCGTTTCTTACCTACCGACACCCCTTGGTGGAAGGTGTCGGAGTGGACGCGGGTTTTTGAGGCTTTTGCGATCACGATCGCGTTAGTCCCGCTTGTAGTGGTCTTTACCATGATATATTCTTAACCCCGTCAACAGTACACCAGAAAGTGAACGGGTGGGAAACAAACAGGATTTTCCCTCTCTTATGAAAGTGACGTTAGAATTGTCCTCGAAAATTTTAGTCACGTGGCAAAAAACCGCTGTGGTAAATATCCCTAAGCTAGGCTGATAATATTAGTAGGGCCTAAAAGTATTAATAAATAAATCTACAGAAAATTACAGACATAAAAATGAATATTAATGGAAACCTCATTATTATATTTACTAAATATTATTTCAGAATTGTACACTCTTGTATGAACAGGCTCTTTGAAAAATATTTGAGTTTTATGCTGCTGTATGGACATATTATTTCCTTATTTCCTTTTTTGTATCTTTGCTACATTAAATTATTGGTATTTCAGTGGTTGTAATAGTTGATTACAAAATACGGTCTAACCAAAGTTCTCATATATTTCTAGAGAAGGCACTTTGAGGTCTGGAGACCGACTGATCGCAGTGAATGGCACCTCTCTGAATGAAGCGACATTGACAGAGGCTCAGGAACTGCTCAACAATTCAGAGTGTACTACCACCACAATGACTGTGGAATATGACGTGAATTTGCTTGAGTGCGTGCGCAGCGCCACCGGACCACTCTTGGTGGAGATTGAACGACCCTGTGACAAGGACTTGGGAGTAACTCTAGCTGCCACCAGCACTGGCAGGATTATCATCGAGGGCGTCATCGCAGCCAGTATAGCAGAGAGGTTAACATTGCACTATCTTATGTGGGACCAGATACATTTGATTCAAACAGTCTATTAATATCATGTTTTGAACATTGAAAAACGACAACTGGACACAGGAATCGAGCCCGAGACTTTTGGCTTAGAACACCAATTCTCTAACCGTTGAGCTAACCAAGAATCGTCCAGGGTCATTCTTCACTCAGATTTTAAGGCAGGCACGGTAAGAGTAGAGTAAGAAATAAGTAATTATCTCAAAAAGTGTTTGCTCTCTTTCCTTCAACCTCTTAGGGGAAATGTTTGTACAGCACTGTTCTATCTTTATCATTTTAGACTCAAGAGTCAATATTACCTATTTTATAGGTCAAAATTTAGAAATGAGGATTTTAATAGCAATGCGATAACCATAAGATGTGAAACCCCTAATAAAATGACAAAAAAATGTAACTGAAAGTTGACATTTTAATATGACCCTTGGAGACCCATGATCAATATTTATACTTTCTCGTTACCTTACAGGTAGATCAAGTATTGTGATCGTCAAAAAAATTGAACTCGGGGTTTGATGAATGTCGACGTTTAATGACCTTCCAAACCCTTAAAGAGTGGTTTTTGCATTACTTCTGTCTGTTTAACCCTAAAACTAAAAGAAGTTTACAAAAAGGGGAAAAGAGAAAAATTCAATTTTCTCAAAATTGGCTATAGCGATTTTGATTAAAATTCGTATCTAGGCGTTGATCAAGATTATAAAGAAAATTGCTATTTTAATTTTCCTGTGAAAATGAATTTGAGGTACTTTACAGAAGCAGAAAATTCCATATTTCTTTAACGATTTGAGATACTAAATAACTTATCAATGCAAAATTGTAGTAAGTACTATTAAAATTTAAAAGATAATATATTAACGCAATAATTATCTAATGTTATAAAGTAAGTACCCGCCTCGGTGGCGTAGTTGGCTAACGCGCTAGTCGTGTTGAGCTCAACCGCTGAGGACGGGGAGATCAAGGTTCGAATCTTGGTCGGGTGAACTGGGGTGGTCTTTCCTAAATGGTTTTCCACTCCCCCTCTACGCAAATGCCGGTTCACTTCCTCTAATTCAACCTTCCCAATCCCTAATCCATTAGCGTAATTAGTACTTAAAGCGTATAACCATAACGGGTAGTAAGACGTAGTGCTAAATAATAATATAAAGTAAGTCAATACGTAAGTCCCTCAAAAGGTTGATGTTCTTTTTCCTTCAACCTCTTAGGGGAAATGTTTGTACATCAATGATCTATTTCTATCATTTTAGACTTGGTAGTCAATATTTACCTTTTTTATTTGTCGAACTTTATAAATGAGGAATTTAATAGCAATGTGACAACCATAAGTTGTATAACTCCTAATCAAATTTTAAAAAACTGGAAGTTGAAATTTTATTACAAAGTGTTGACCCATGTGGACCCAATATTGATATTTTTATTCGTCCAAATATACAATGAAGAATTTAATTATTTTAAAATAAAATTTAAAACCAGGATTCAAAAAATGTTTTACGTAAGTATAGTACAATTATTGCTTGGGTTTGATAATGTATATTATCTAGTTTCACATATACGAGTTTTGTGTAAATAGCTCCATTTTTAAAGACTGGAACTATAAAGTTTGTGTGGAGTTCTGTACCTTTTATTTTATATGGTACATACACTAAATCCTAAAACATTACTGATATATATATATTTTAATACGAAATTTAAAACAACTCAATAAAATAATAAAATTCAAGTTACAATCATAAGATTAAACTTATCTACACGAGCGTCGACTACAGAGTAAAAGGTATTTTTTACAATCCTAGTAAAATTATTGCTTTGATGGACATGCTCACCTCGGCCGCGCTTCCGAGCATTTGGTAGCATAGCGCCTGACTCTGTATGTTACCCGCAGTGATGCATGCGGTAGTCTGAACGCGACCAGGCACGCTAGTCTAGAGGGGCAGTGCCTTCCCATCCTCCCCTCCTTAACCCACACTTACAGCCGGACTTGCATGCGGACTAGAAAACGCAACACATAGCCAGCATACAACATACTATTCAGTCTGTCCACGCCGCGCTTACAGTTATTTTGTTAGTATGACGTGTATTAGGTTTACTTTGTTTTAGTTATTATATTAATTTGTTCATCCAACCATTTGTAATTTAACATTATAGTGGTATACAGCTATTTTATTGTAAAGAGTGAGATATGCCTATTTAGATTTAGAGCTATGTTATGCATTGTGTTAGATAAAGAAAGTATATGGGTCTTAATTAAAGATTGAAGTCTCCGTAAACCGGACGTTTTCCTACCTAATAACCCTGCGATTACGAAGTGGTTATTTTCAAAGTGTATCTACAAAACATATATAAAATTTAACTTTTTCAACAAGAAATTTTAAAAATTTCCTGGACCCCTGATTCATCAGTCCCTCACGAACGCATGCCCTTATTCTGAGGTCAGAATTCACCACTGATCTATACTGAAATAAAACTTTGAAACAGAATTAATATGGTCAGAGTGTAACTCTCATGAGTCGGAGATAGTCAGTTTACTGGTCGCCTTCAGTGGCTAAGATGACCAGTTGCGCGCAGATTACCCTCCTAGCTCCCCGCAGGCCTGATTCTCCGGGTGCACTACGCGAAAAGGCATCAGGATATCTTGTCAATTGGAACTGACACCTTCGCTTCGTGCTCTTGATAACATGTCACAACGCTTTAAAAAAAATGACCATTTAAATTTCAATTTTACATATTTTTTACGTAAAGGGATGTTTTATCTCCTTTATCAAAACCTTTTTGTATAGCTGAGATTATCCTTCCTACCCCGACGCCTCGTTATCGGACTTATAAAATGAGTTTAGATTGAAGTAAACCCATTAAACAGGTAAACATTAGTCTCAAGTATAATGATTTTATCATATTGTGCTCCGGCACATGTATGTATTGCGTAGATGTGGTGCCCTCCATGTGGGAGACCAGATCCTGGCAGTAGATGAAACACGCGTGGAAGGTAGTGGCTTATCAATCTGTGAGGTCATGGAGCTGTTACAATCTTCCACCGTCGTCACATTGGAAATACTTCCCTTGTCCCAAGCTTATTATGGCAGGAGGAGGACTAACAGCAATGCAAGATATCACGGTACGTAGGACAGCGTACAAAGATCATTTTGAAATAGGGCACTGTACTGTCAACTGGAGATTGACCCCTAGCTACGGTCATTTTAGTATATGTGCCTAATGCAGTGGTCCTCAAACTATGGCGCACCCCAGGGAGGCAGCAATGACCGCAATCAAGCATTTTTTCACAACAATACTAGAGGTATTAGGCAAGTACCCTAGCACCACCGTTTCAACCTGCACTACTTTACCACAAACAATTGAAGTGTAGATACATGGCCACATCGCTAAACATGTGATACACAATAATCAGATTTACATATTTTATGTTTACTTTTGGTCCCACCCACCAGTCTAGTTTTCTATGCACTATAGGGAAAAACCAATCAAAGAAAAAAAGGATTATATATAATTTCCCAAATAAATATATCCTTTTTTTCTTTGATTGGTTTTTCCCTATAGTGCATAGAAAACTAGACTGGTGGGTGGGACCAAAAGTAAACATAAAATATGTAAATCTGATTATTGTGTATCACATGTTATATATACACACACCAAAACTGTGCTCAGTGCTAATACATTGTAATATTTACATCTGCTCATATGTGTATCTTTCATTGATGATTTTATACTTTATATTTTAGTGAGAGGTGATGTTGATGTTTTATAGGAATGTTGGGTCCTCCTAGCCCTAGTCCTTCAGGCTATTGTTCACTGAGCTCTCAACATCTCAACAGACACAACACATGTCTGCATGGTGGAACATTACCAGGTGAGTGACAATATTATAACTAGAGATGTTGAATCCTCAACATCTCAACAGACACGTCTGCATGGTGGAACATTACCCTAAATTGTAGCCTTATCTGACAGCTATGAAATGTTAACAGATTTCTTCATTATCATCATCATTATCAACTGTTACCAGCATGTGGCTGGGTCACTTTAGTAAAATGCTTCCATCTGCCTCTATCCTTCCAATAATTTTCCTCCTTTAGTTGCTTCAATCTTCTCCTCTCCCCTGCACACTTTTTGATATATGCTTCCCCCATCTCTTCTTGACCTCCCGTGTGGTCTTTTTTCTACATACTTCATTTTCATCATTTTCTTTGGCATCCTCAGTGAAGGAAAAATGCATATACTACTCTAAATTGGTTAATGCTTGTTCCCCATTCGCTGAACCTGATTCTCTCCCCTTCTCCCTACCTAGTTCTTAATATGTGGTTAACCACAACCAATTAGAGTCTGTAGGTCAATTGATCCGCTTTCTCATCATGAGATCTTTGAAATTGAAACTGTAAAACTCTGAGCAATTATTCATCTACACATTATGTACAAGGGGTAAACTGTTTGCAGTGACCTTGCGAAGAACGTAGGTCATAGCTGCAGTAATATTTCTCTCCGTCCTAGCTTTTACAGGTGCAGCCCAAGGTTGTTTGAAATAGACGTCACTGGCGGTGAGGAGGTACTTGAATCGCTTGTTCGATCAAGATTAAAGTATCATCTCGACCAGATCAGTTTGTTATAGCTCATTCAGTCCTCATACGTTAACATGTCTTATAGCAAAGCGACGTCTTGCGGGTCGATAAAGTTCCTTTGCAATCTTCTCCTTGACATTTTTCTTTGATCAAAACGATCTCGTTGTCGTGTGATGAATGAACTGCTTCTGTCGAAGTTTCCAAGAGTCGTAACTGATAGACCAATTCATTTGGGTCATCCCAATAAGTATAATCAATCCCTCTTCCTATTTCCATCTTGCATAATCCTTTCCCCTCGAGCTCATCCTGGCCCATTGGTTCGATGTTGCGTGAATACTTGGATCCCGTGCGTGACTTGAAACGACCGTGAGGTTTGTTCCTAAATCTATGCGCGTTCTTTTCCTCGAGCATAGACTTGTATAAATTGAGGACCGTTTTGGTGTAACCCATAGGCGCTTTTCTGAAGAGCAATTCTAAAAGTTCTCGAGTGTAAGTAGCCATGATATTGAGATTTACAGCCCCATCAGTGGTATTCATGATGACCTGGCCCACTCATATTGAGCTAGTAATGTGATGAGTTGTTATCGCAAAATCTGCCCTGTTGGTTATTCCCCATCCCCCGGGAATGACCTTGAACATGACCATGCCTGTTGATTGGTAATTAATTGTCGATTAGGGGCGTTGGAGTTTAAAACCAGAGTACGGGCTATCAAACCCTGTCGTCTGGGAACCCGGCAACCCCCTCCGCCCCCCCTCCCCCGTTGATTGATAATTGCTAATAAATTGACGATTATCAGTGCACGGCGNATTGATAATTGATAGTTAATTGTCGATTATCGATGATTGATTATCAGTGCACGGCGCTCAGGAAGGTTTCCAGCGTAGACTTCCAGCCCCTTCTTCTAAGCCGTGTCGAGTTGCTTTGGCTTGGCGGGGACTATAGAATCTAGATCAACATCCCTAACGAGAACGTAGAATATGTTATCTTATAATCTCCATCAGAGCTTTTGAATAACATGCTGAAGGACAGAAACAAGTTGGAATAACAAGGTTAAATTGTATACCCTGTTCGTCAATGTTGTTGTCGCACAAGGATGTTGGTCATGTTCAAGGTCATATTGCCCGGGTCCACCCCCCTAAAAAAAGTTGGAATAAAAAGGTTAAATTTTATACTCTGTTCGTCAAAAGATAACCTATAGTACAGGTATCGGAACGGGATATCAAACCCGGTCCTCTGATCAAATAAGTATTATTAGCACCGCGTCTTACTACCCGTGAGGGTTATGCGCAAATGTGTGAGATGAAATGGAGGACCTACAGTTTTAACGTGGAATCCGAACAACGGTGGAGGCGTCATCAAATAAGTAGTTGTTATTGAGGAACCGTGGAATAACAAAGCGCGATAGTATAAATAGATCTCAAAATCATCACAGTCGGTCATTTTAATTTGTGCTTACAACATATAATCATCAAGATGAGTTTGACGCGCTGGAAAATTGGTTAAATTCAGGTATGTTTTAAAGCGTTTTGTATGTTTTAATGGGTAGCTATACTACTTATTACATTTTTGGGGTACAAAGGTATTTGCTCTTTTTTTATATAGAACTTCAAGAAGACACAACATCGGCGCCTGCAGCCACGGTTCAATTGGTGGCTCCCGATAGTCCAGATCTGTTGGAGCTTTTTACCAAGGATGGGATTTGCTTGGCTGAAATCGGCTGTTCCACGGGTAATTAGAGGCCCGCAATATATTTTGGCGGTGTTTAATCCCCTCCCCCTCCCCACCGTGATAGTAGTTAATATGTATTTATTTAATTTCAGATTATTGAGATGAAGGGGACGTGGCACCGCCCTCGGAGGCCAAGGGGTCGTCTGATAGTGTGCGAGCGCAGCCCCCGGAGATCGACGACTCACTCAGGTCTCGAGCCACCGTCATGGCCATCGGGGCCGTAGAGGGATATAATTATATTTTGGCCGAACTCAAGCTGTTAGGTCACCTAATATGTCCCCCGGAGACCCAGGATGGTATGCAGACACCGCTAGGTTCTCAAGAGGTCGTCACGGCCGTCATCTCTCAGTCCGAGGAGGGGTATAACGATGTTTTGGCCGAACTCGAGCTGTTAGACTTGAAAGTGGGCAATGGCTCCAGTACAAACCTGTCTCTTCCCTCACTGATGATTCGCCCATAGAATTTACCGTTACCAGTCAAGGTGAATTCTATATTGACCTTTCACAGACCATGCTCTACCACAGGGTGGCTATCATGAAAACCGACGGTGGCGCTTTCACCGAGGCGGATCAGATCGCTCCCATCAACAACTGGTTGCATTCACTATTCTCACAGGTGGATTTGTTTTTAAACCAAATACTAGTCTCACCGCCCAGTCAACACGTATGCCTATAGAGCGTACATTGAGACGCTGCTCAATTACAACAGTGAAGCCAAAAGAACGCATTTGACTTGCGGTATGTGGTTCGCAGACACCCCCGGAACCTTTGAGTAGGTTAACGCCAGCAACAAGGGGTTTGAGGCTCGTCGCAGTCTCACCGCAAAAATAAAGACGGTGGATCTTTTGGGGTATCTACACGGTGACGTGCTTAACCAAGAGAAATACCTTTTGAACGGAACTGAACTCAGAGTCAAATTGGTCCGTTCCCGAGACGGGTTTAGTATTATGGCCGTCCCTGAACTCCCTCACTTTAAGGTTCACATCGTTGAAGCCGGCCTTCTAGTGCGACGTGTCAAAGTAGCACCTTCTGTACTGTTGGCACACACCAAGGCATTAAATGTCAGTCCTGCAAAGCAAGAACCCGTTCAACTTTCAAACGTACGGCATGAACCATTTCTTGCTGTACGTGGACGGGGAACAAGTGCCGTCGAAACCGTTACAGCCCGATTTTCCAAACGGCAAATATGTCATGTCCTACCACACACTGTTTTCTGGAACGGGTATCCATTTCATGAACGAAGGTAGCGACATCACCCGGGAAATTTTCCGTAAGGGATATCATCTCATGGCTTTCGATCTCACACCAAATCTGTCCACCCACATGTCATCGCATTGTAATTTGACGCGGCACGGCTCTCTGAGCATCGAAGTGAGCTTCAACAGAGCTCTCACCGAATCAGTCAACTGTATCGTGTACGGGGAGTTTGCCAACATTATCACCACCGACAAGGACAGAAACGTCGTGACCGACTATGGGAGTTAATATAAGTGACTTCCCTCTCCTTACCCCCGGCATTTAAACCACGGACGTCATTGTGGATTTCTAGAGCTTCATCGACGAGCGCAAATAGTTTATCGTCAAGGAACTGAGTGTTTTATCTGTATGCGGTACATTACTGCAACATTGGATGTTAAAATCCCCATACGCCATCGAAGAACTTTCCACCGCTGCCAGAAAGAAAGCCGACTATATCGTCAACAAACTGCACGGTATTCCCTGTGATAGTGGTGATATGAATTACATTCTGCTCGAATCCCTCATCTCCAGTGCCACAACGCGTGCAGAAACCGTCTACGTCAAGGGGGCAGAAAAGAAAAAGCTTCTAGCCAAATACACGTCTACACCCATCGTAGATCTGTACGACAGAGGCTGTCCTTTGTTTAAAACACTTAAATTGGGCCATATCATATGCGTGGCACATAGTTCTGTGTGTAATTTCTGTTCGGCCTCCATTGTCTGGGGACTTCGAGATTGGATGATTGAAGATGGACACGCACACCATAATACGTGCACTGAAAACAAGCCCGTGGTTCCGTTCTGTACGGTCTGGTGTTTTCCCTGTTGATCAACTACCCACAAGAATAGCGCGACCTGTTTCTCTCGTCATCAACACGGATCCACACACCGAACACGGGAAGCATTGGGTATCTATCTTTATCGACAAGAACGGCGTGGGAGAATAATTTGACAGTTATGGTTTTCCACCCCGTATAAAGTCACATTGGGCAGTTATACGCAAAAACACTTGTCGCACGTCTCATAACACAATACAACTTCAAAGCATAGCCTCAGACGTTTGCGGCCATTACTGTCTCATGTACATTCTCTATCGCGCCCAGAACATTCCAATGAAACTTTCCTGACCCTATTACCGCCCACCGATTATACTTCCAGCGACTCTACAGTGGTGAGATATTACAACACATTTTTCAAGACGCTAGGGTCCTGCCGCCACCCCTCAAGAGGCTGCGTCCAATTGGCGTGCGACTATAAAAGGGGCGTCCCGGCAGCGAGCCTGCCATAATCATGGAAGCCCTAGACATATGCACACGCGAAGCAAAGCCGGTGAAGCCACTCACCATCACCGGTATTTTCAACACTTTATTTCCGCTGGACGAAGTCGACGCCAAGCGAGTCATCGTCGGCATGATCGTCAAGAACACGTTTACGCACTATGTCCAGCTAGAAAAATGCGGAGTGAACTGTGCCATGTTTAACCGTACAGGGTGGCAAGAACTGGGCAGCTACAAGTCGGTCATATCAAAGTTTTTCACCAACACGCAACCTCCTTAGAAGATTACTCTGACTAATCATGAAATCTCCCAGAAACGCATGTGCGGTGACCGTATGGTCGTCATCAGCGAGAAACAAGACGCCAGACTCAGACGGATCGCCTATCTGGCACCTAGCTGGGCGCGTCTTTGTGACGTGTGGGACCTCATCGACGTCGCCGACGACCGACGGGACATGTGGTTGACACCCGTCGCACGCTATTGCAACGATTTGATCGACACACTCGTCGTGGATATGTGCGACACGCTAACAGAATCAATGTATGTCATCGACCTAGAACAGCCTACGGTGGAAACACACATCAGAAATCTGGACCTTATCAGTCTTACCTAATATACGCATCAGGTTGTCGGTTTGGACTATTATATGCTGGATTGTGGACTAAAAACAATTTTACTAACACATCTAAGAGACACTGGAAAAACGTATGAACGATTATATGCGTCATTCCTGTAAAAGTGTATAATAAATATATATATATTTGTAATATATGTGTTTTATTCACTGTCTACGCTAGAAACCTTCCTAAGCGCCGTGCACTGATAATCGTCAATTTATTAGCAATTATCAATCAACGGGGGAGGGGGGGCGGAGGGGGTTGCCGGGTTCCCAGAGGACAGGGTTTGATAGCCCGTACTCTGATTTTAAACTCCAACGCCCCTAATTGACAATTAATTACCAATCAATAGACATGGTCATGTTCAAGGTCATGCCTCTGGGATGGGGGATAACCAACAGGACAGAGTTTGCGATAACAACTCATTACAACACTAGCTCGATATGAGTGGGCCAGGTCATCAGGAACACTACTCCCATCACTCTCATCAAACAGGATATGCGTGTCTCCAATCGTAGACGTGTTACCGTCGTAACGTACACGCTAATGGGCTAGTGGTTTATAAAGATAAGAAAGCAATACATGTTTGTTATGCAATCTCTCGCGAGAAATTTCTTCCTCCTTTTCAGCGTTATCTCCATCAGGCTAGCCCTGCAAGTTCATCTTTAGGAGCTTACTTAGTGCCTAGAGGTTCTGTGATAGCAACATGAAAGATATGAAATCACTTTCTGACTCTTTGAAAGGTGTTCCTTTGATAGGTTTGAGCTTCAATAAACAGTTAATAATCTTCACGTTCACAACCATATTGGAAACGATTCCGGTTCTCTTGAACTTAAAATATTCACAGGGATGTGCGGTAGATTTGCTCAATATGATGCAAGTCTTCGAATTGCCGCCCCTTACATGTTTTTTTCTTTAAAATAACCTTCGATTGTGATTTTTTTTAAACTGCACAATCTTTGTATTGAACTGTGTGCTTCACAGTGCCAACAACGTGGTGTTTGAATGTTGTGCGCATGTGCACATAGAAGGAGGAAGGTGGAACTGCCAGGTAGAGAGAGCACTGTTGCTCTTGCAGTGCCGGCTCTGATGTGATGGTGGAAGGAAGTTTTTTTTTACTCAGCGTGTGTTGTGCTTAGAAACCGTGTACCATATTCTTGAGTGTGATAAAGTGTATAAGAGTGTAGAATTAGATTATTATTCTGCTTCAAACTATTCTATTTGATTCATTTTTTTCGGTTCTTTTATTTAAAAGAAAATTTAACCATGGCCTTGCATCCCCAAGAAATAAGTTCTGTGACTGTAAGTGAACTTCAACAGCTTACGTTTTCACAGCTATCTCTCCATGAGAAAGTTACAGCTAAGAAAATAGGTCATTCATCACCTGATATTCTGATATCTCAGCAGGGCAAAAGCAACAACAAGAAATATATTCGTAGCTTTAATTCTGAATGTTAACAACGGAAAAGTTGGCTTTGCGGCTGTGAAGTAAAAAATGCACTGTTTTGATTCCAGTGTCTGCTGTCTGGAGGTGATGTACCGTGGACAAAGATGGTTTTAGAAATATAAATAAAATGAAAGAAAAACTGGAAAGCATGAGAAGTCAAAGAAGCACGTTGATAATGTTGTTTCACTGTCACTTTTAGGAACCGTAAGTATTAAGGAGAAACTTAGTGAAGCATACAGACTTTCAATCAATGAGCATAATATAAAAGTTAAAAAGAACCGTGAAATTTTGTTCAAAATAAAAGACTGCATTTACTTTTGTGGAAACTTTGAAACTCCCTTACGTGGACATGATGAAAAAGACAATTCAATAAATCCAGGGGTATTTAGAGGATTAGTAAATTTTGTATCTAAATTAGATTCAGATTTGAAGAATCACTTAGAAACCAGTGCAGTCTTCAAAGGTGTTTCTAAGACCATTCAGAATGAGATACTTGACTGCCTGCTACAAATATACCATGAGGAGATAAGGACGGAAATTAGAAAAGCTTCCTTTGTAGCTGTCATGGCTGATGACACAACAGATGTTTCGGAACACACTAAAATGGTCCTTGATCTAAGGTACTACGTATTGAATGGAGAACTATTTGAGCGTTTTGGGGGATTCTTTATTACAGAAAATCAAACTGCAGATGGCATATCAAAACGTATTTTAGAACACTTGGACATAATCCTTCAAGGAAATAGACAAAAACTGATAGCTCAGACATTTGATGGTGCAAATGTCATGAAATGAAAAAATAAAAAAAAAGCCGTTTATAATAATGAACATTTCATTCCCTGTTATGCACATCAACTTAATTTAATAATGAGAAATGCAGCAAGTACTACACGAAACGCAATACTTTTTTTCTCTAACATTCTGGATATTCCAACATTCTTCTTATGATCACCACAACGTGTGTCCATTCTCAAGAAATATATGGACGTCAGCATTCCACGTCCATCCTCTACAAGGTGGAATTTCAACATACGGACCATAAACAGAGTTCTTGAAAATGTGCAACCTTTAAAAAACTGCCTTACTGAAATTCAGTCAACATCAAATGCAGATCAAACCATTGCAGAAGCAACAGGAATTTTAAAATACCTGAATGATGATAATTTAAAGTTTTGGTTCTTCCACTAACATTTAGTAACTGCTAAATGGTTCGACAAGATTTTCTTTACTATATTTAAGAATGAACATCCCACAAAAGAGATAGTACTGACCACTGAAGCTTATCCCATGATTTACAAAGAAAAGCTTGAAACTGAACTAAAAGTATTCTATTGTAGGAATGAGATTCATGAATATTGCAAATTAATTGAGCTGCTGAAATTTATCTTGGAAAATAATCTAGAAGATGTTTTTAGTTACATTACGAAACTGATAAAAATCCTCTTGACAATTCCCATGACTACATCAGAGGCAGAGCGCTGCTTTTCAAAATTGAAAAGAATAAAGACTTTTTTTTAAGAAGCACTATGAACTCGGAAAGGCTAAATGCGCTTGCAATACTTTCAATGGAGAAAAATTTACTCAATTGTCATCCAGAGATCAAGGAGAAAATTATTAAACTTTTTGTGCAAATTAAAACAGGAAGAATGGATTTCACTTTTAAATGAATAGATCAAGCTTGAACTGTAACAATTTAAGTTAAAGCATATAAAAAAGTTTTTTTTGTTAATATTTTATCAAGTTCCTAAATAAATTTTCTTTTTATACATGTTTTTTTTTTTCCTTTTACACAATTTTAAAACAAAGGCTAAACATTTGCTGGAGCAGCACCCCCAATAATTTTAGCTACGAGCCGCCACTGTCTATTTGGAAGAAAAGATTTAATATTACCATTAATGTATACTAAAAATTTCCTTCCGTATTTAATATTGATAGGTTAAGAGAATCGATCAAATATATTTCCCCAATATTTATTTGTGTAATATTAACAGTTTTTAAAGTAAACGCGGGTATATTCTTTAATGTGGCGAACGAGTTCATAGTTCATAGTTCATAGTTGAAATTGGTATATTTGTAGAATTCATCATTATAAACAAGTATAATTTTTTTAAGAATTTTTACTGCATCCATTTTTGAGTTATTAATTTTTGAAATTTTTAAAAAAACATGATTTTTGATCTGCTGAGCAAACCTTAACTGACCATAACTCTGGATCTAATTGTGCTAGAGTCCTGAATTATGGCTCATTTGAAAGATCTTTAATTGGGCTTTCATTTGATATGACACATGCAAATTTTATATTTTTTAAAATCTCAAGGTCATTCAAAGAAATTTTAAATTCTGAATATTAAAAAAAGTAGATTTTTTAAAATTCTTAAAAAAATATATGCTAAATATACATTATTTTTCTACATATCCTGAAAGTTTCATAATGGGATCTCAATGGGATTATTATAAAAACATAAATAGCATAAGTTGATGCAACTGTTAATGTGCTAATTACTTGCCAGTTTGACGATCCATGACTGGCAGGGTATTCATTTGGTTTGTGTAAAAATGCCACACATGTTCTTCCAAACAATGTTAATATTAAATAACCAAAATAAGCATCTAAATATGTTAAAATAATTGTGTTCTAGCCTAATTCAATCCCAAATTCAGTAACTTATAAGATTCTGTATTCATGTTTACACTTACAAAATCACTTTATTTTAGAATGTACTGATACTCTTTTTTTT
>CABFOW010004881.1:0-14175 GCA_902141385.1 Timema californicum | reverse complement strand
TATCATGTTAAATATAATTTTAAAGCCCAGTTAATGAGCTTTAAAATGAGACCTTATACAGCTCTTTATCTTAAATAGGGTCTAAGTTACAGGCAATTCAAAATTATAGTGCATGTCTTTTTTTACAAATTTTGAAATATTTTGGCAGCTGTATATAAAAAACGTACCTGAAAAAAATCTGAAAAAAATTAGGAATCACTTTTTCCATAGATACTATCAGAATTTTGAGTTTGATTGAAATCGGTGATGGTGAATTTGAATTTGAATTTTTTTTGGTTTATTTGACATGGAATTACCCAATAATGTAATTTTCCATTATCTTTAAATCATATTGGCCTTTTACACGTGTTGAGGAAGTGGAACACGTGTCAAGTAAAAAACATATGAATTGAGCAGTTCAATTTAAAGCCCCAAGTTAATCTAAAGTGATAACTCGATCGTACGCTCCAGGGACATTATTGCAAGATGCATGTAATATGTATTTAATAAACGATAAGCAGAGAAGACATTCGTGGAAGGCATCAAGAGGCATCTCAACGTTTCAGTCCATGAGAGGAAAAATAAAACAAGCGTGATTCTAAAGAGGGGAAGATCACATCTATACACCCCTCCAGAGACTCATGGAACACTTCATGACCACCAAGAATAACCATATACCGTTGCCAAATTAGAGAATTACTACGCCAATAACGAAATAACTATGCCAATTTAAAGCGTAACTAGCTCAACCATGGCAATATTGTGCAAAAAATTGCAATACATACCGCAAATATCAACCAGTAATCTGAATATCATGCCAACATTTTTTACAAAATTGCAAAAATCCACAAGATCTTTGCAACTGGTGCAATATCTCCATTCCTTCCCTACTACTATCAATAAAATAGTAACACAATTCACACTTTACAATGCTACTATGAATGAATGTAAGAAAAACATCCACAATAATTTGCCTTCCATCTGATGACTACGGTTGTACTGTTTTGTAATCGATTGTGTATCAATATGACTATAAGTTCTTAAAATAAGAGAATAAAAAAAGGAAAATGATAAAAAAAATAGAGAACACATTATTCATTACCTGTGTGTAAAGAGTTTGATGTAGGCCTATGTTTAGAGTGAGAATAGAATTCTTTATAGAGTTAAACTATAATTTAAAAAAATAGAAGCGTTTGTAAACCTAATATAGGCCTAAGTTATATAAACTCCGGTTTTGAATATTTTTATAATAGGACTATATTTTAAGGGAAATGATAAAATAACACACACAAAACATCCCATTATAATATATAAAATATATTAATTAAACCTGATCACCTATAACGTTTACAAAGCTGTGAGTGAACTGACATCGGATGTTGTTAAAAGTTGGTTGGTACTTAAGCTATCTGTATTTATGATAAAGGTATTTTAAAATCTGATGTTTCTTTTTGGTTTGGTTTTGTATTTATTTTGGCTAGCTACGCTAATGTATTAGGGTATCGCAAGATTGCATAATTTAAAGTGATTGTATTTGCATTTGCAAGAAAGAATAGTGGAAAGTTATTTATGGAAAAACTAACTCCGGCTTAATACACCTGACCGAGACTCGAACCCCGACCCCATCATCACCGGTAGTCTACTCTTTTGTGTAGACCATGCAGTCACAGAAGTTTTTTCTTTTTAGTGTTATATATTAAAATAATATAAATACAAACTTAGAGCAGTATTTAAAATAAAACCACCAGGCTTCCTTAAAAAGAACAAGTTGGTAAATTAAATATAAAAGAATCAGCTTCAGTGGCCGCATAGTCTAATGCGCTACTCTCTCAGTAGATTAGACTGCCGATGACGGATAGGTTGAGGTTCAACTCTCAGTCGGATGTACTGAGGGAGGTTTTTACAAAATGGTTTAACACTCTCCTACTAGGCAAATTTATATACATTTCCTCTAAATATAGCCTTCCTTATCCCTAAAACCATTAGCATAATTTGTACATAAGCTTATAAGCCGAGCAGGTGGTGAGAGCCTCTTGTTAGCTCTGTTACCATGGAACCTTCTTAGAACCTTCTTCTTGTTAGCTCTGTTACCATGCAACCTTCTTAGAACCTTCTTCTTGTTAGCTCGTTAGCTCTGTTACCATGAAACCTTCTTAAAACCTTCTTCTTGTTAGCTCTGTTACTATGAAACTTTCTTAAAACCTTCTTCTTGTTAGCTCTGTTACCATGAAACCTTCTTAGAACCTTCTTTTTGTTAGCTTGTTAGCTTTGTTACCATGAAACCTTCTTAAAACCTTCTTCTTGTTAGCTCTGTTACCATGGAACCTTTCTTAAAACCTTCTTCTTGTTAGCTCTGTTACCATGGAACCTTCTTAAAACCTTCTTCTTGTTTGTTTGTTGTTCATTAGACCCTTTTTACCACTTAGTTACTGGAGGCGTGCTGATTTTGGTTATAACCATAGATGATACAAATAAAGAACAATGTTTGATGACAGATTATTGAGCTTTTATTAATTGGTAATGGCTGAAAGCCTTTGCTAAACATTTAAGGTTTACAGGTTAGTGTAATGTTACAGCTGTTTAGTTTGGTGTGCTCAAAGTAAGTTAGTAAAGTGAGTGAGAGTTGAACTGTGGCCCGCCCGCGCGGAAACCAGAAAGCAAGACCGCAGGCCCATAGTTCAAGAGCGTGCGGTGACGGTAGAGTGACTTCATACTCCACAGTAGTAACACTCGGCGATAAAAAAAAATCGACTCAAAATATATTTTACACAAAGTATTTACTAGTTTACCTGCACTTTTTAATGATTTGAGGTGGAGTTAAAAAACTCATTTTGTTTATAGTGAACTTGTTTTACACGTCTAAGGTCCTTGGTCCTGTCGAGTGCAAGTCTAAAACCTATTTTGTGGGATGGTGGGCGGGAGGGTGAAAGGCGTTGCGTGGCTTCACAACCGACCAAATTATGCTTCCGCGCCAACAATAACAGATGGAGCATAGAAACCGTAGATGGCTACCAGACAGCTTATGTGGAAAAATCATACATTTGGAAATATTAGTTTTCTCGAGAACGAGTGAATTTTTTATAGTAGGCTGAATATTTTCAACACCTCTTCTAAGATAATGGATCAATGTTTATTAGGTACTACATTTTCTTAATTACATACTCGCTATCTTACAGGCAGAGAAAGTATTGTGATCGTCAAAAAATCGAACTTGAGATTTTGATGAATCTCGACGTTTCATGACCCCCCAAATCCTAAAAAGTGGTATTTGCAATGTCGTCTGTCTGTGTCTGTTTAAACGTATAATTAAAAGTAGTTTAATAAATGGCAAAAAGAGAAAAAATCGATTTTCCCAAAATTGGCTCTAACAATTTTGATTAAAATTCGTATCTAGGTGTTGATTACGATTATAAATAAACTGGATATTTTCATTTGCCCATGAAAATGACTTTTAGGGTACTTTACAGAAGCTGGATTTTCTGTATCACCGCAACTTTTTGAGATACTAAATATCTTATCATTGCAAAAATGTAGTAGCCTACTACTAAAAATAAAAAAACTTTTATATGAAATATATTTTTCATAAAACTAACAGTTTCTGAGATGTTTGAAAATATATTAATACAATTTTATGAGCTTTAGTTGTAAAGAGATACTAAAGTTTTAACACAATAATTCTCTAATGCCATAATGTGATTAAATATAAGTAAATTTCTCAAAAAATTTATGCTATTTTTCCTTAAACCTCTTGGGAGAAATGTTTGTACAACAATGATCTATAACCATTTTATACTCAATAGTCAATAATTACATTTTTTTATTGGTTATAATTTACAAATGAAGAATTTAATAGCAATTCAATGGCATGAAGATTTGCAACACTTAATAAAATGTCAATAATTTTAACCAGAATTCGAAATTTTAATATGAAATGTTGACCCTTGTAGACCCAATATTGAGCTTTTTTATCGGTCCAAACATACATATGAGGACATTAATTCTTTGAAAATAAAATTATAAAATTTAAAACCACGAGTCAAAAAATGTTTTACATAAATATAGTCCAATTTATGATTGGGTTTGCTAGTGTATATTATTTAGTTTCACATATATTACGAGTTTTGAGTAAATACCTCCATTTTCAAACAATAGAGCGAGAAAGTACGTGTGGAGTTCTGTACAATTTATTTATGTTATGCACCCGACAGTTTTTTTTATTGAAAAATGTCAAAATTTATATTTGATTACTAAAAATTAAAGAGGAGGTGTATATATAAAAGTATAACTTAATCAACATGCTTATATTCTTGAACAAACCGTTTCCGAAAAGAAAATTGCAAAACAATACAAATTATTGAAGATAATCGTTTGTTCCCACAGCTCTGCATTTTCACGCCACATAAAACGAGCCAATTGCCTTAAAACAGTTGTTTTAGAATCTATAGATGCACCACTAGGTATCCTAGTTATAGTCCACAACAAGCTATTTGTGGCCTGCTGAATGTTTCTCCCAGTTTAATCAAGTGTGTTTTTCCCAGGCCCACATTGTCGGGACTACAGTGATCCACCTGGTGTGTGGCACACAGAAACACTCTGCCTGACTCTTTACGCAGACAAACATGGGTACGGCTTCACTGTGCACGCTAGTCCGTCCAGCATTTTCATCAGCGACATTAGACGCGACAGTCCAGCTGACAGGTATGCACAGCTACTTACTCTTTCCAACGTTACAATATTGTTGTCGTTTGTGCACCTCATTAGGACTCGAATCCCAACTCCCTTATTACCGTAAAACCAGAATAGTCGAGACTGACAATTTTGTCTGTGAATCCACTGATGTAATGTATTCATTAAAAAAGCTACATAGGCCTACTCATTTTTTAATGAGTATTGCCGATAATGATTTGTACAAGAAAAATTTTCCTTGGTGTAGTTTATTAAGAAAATAAACAATTGAATGGTCTGCTGTACACCAGGGGTTCCTAAACTGTGGTACATACAATCATTCCCGATGGCACGCCATGAGATGCCGAACAAACCAAATAAGTCGGAAAACCCAATTTAAAGGTGTTTGGAGGGGTGGAAACACTGATTCAAGCTCAGACGTGCAGTATGTGCTATTATAGCCCTGCGCACCATTAAAAATTTACCAAAAATTGTAAATATCCAGCATCATCTCGGTGGTAGGTACTCCATATTGTGGGAATTGTTGGGGTGATACACCATTCAACAAATGTTGGAACCACTGGTTCAGTGTTAACACCTCATTATATTGTGGTGAGCATCAAACAGTCCTAATCAGTGGAAATTATGTCTCGCAATAGCGAGTATTAGCAGTGCTCTTAATGAATTACGGGTAATTTTTCTGAGAGTAGCCTAGTTAATATTGGCGTATTTCAGTGAGAATAAAATAAAGTTGAAATAATTGGAACTGTCTTATTTTAGCATTTGCTAGACCACCTCACATAATTAACTAAATTGGGGTTTACATTGTCATGTTTTACTGGCGCTAGTCGTTACAAGAGTGTCAAAATGACCATGTTAACCTCTATTTGCATGCAAATGAAAGAGTTTGCATCACACATGTTCTACTTGCACAAATATTCGAGTGTGTGAGTAAATTGGTACCAGTAGTTAATTATCGTATTAGCTGAATGTGTGCGCTAGTTGTACTTGCATGTGTGAACCTCGATTGGTGCGCCAGTCACAGCTTACAGAGAACAAGGGCTGTGCATTGTTTAGGACAGTAACAGTAACAGACACTCAACTGCCCCGCAAGTAAGTCTTTGCACGACATTAACAAACTACTGGCACGACAGTTAGCTACTAGCGGAAGCTAGACATGACAATAGCCAGGCCAGTCCAACGGTCGTGGAAGTAAAGGCTTAAACACATTTTTGAATATCGTGAAAGATTTTCTTGCTGAAAAATTGGAGTTGAAGTAGAATGTGGCCAGGTTATTTTGGTTGCGTATGTGAAATGTCTGCATACATTCCAGATGTTCGAAGATTAATATTTATTGTTATTGTTATTGTAGCTGTTGCTGAGGGACAGTATGTAGAGGAACAGCAAATAATCAGTTGAAGAAACAAGCGAAAACTTAGGACTTGTCTAACCCTACTTCTTACTACTTATTGTCTCCTTTCACATATATCTATATAGGTGCTGCAGTATCTTGTAGTACAATGTATACAGTTCATATAACTCTAAAAACTTCTTGATTGTTTCTAAATTACACTTAACTACCTTGATTGCCTTCTTTCTTTTCCCCTTTCCTACATCTCTCTTGACATCTGTATTCCCATCCACCCCTTTCTCGACATTCTCTAAACTATCATTCTCCACTTACACTTTGATATTAAATAATACCATTTGTTTTGGTAAAATTATGAAAATGATAGAGCTTAGATTTATAATTTTAAATATACGTTTCAACCATAGTGGACACGAAATCCAGACTTTGCAGCATCAGTACAATTTGGGCTTATTTGACAGAACAAAACAAACATTTAGCGAAATGTAAATTTTTGTTCTAAGAGCATTTATTTCGTATAAGGAAGTACATTAAACTTATCTAGTCATTTACACTGTTTTGTCTTCAAAACGTTTGACACCTGCCTCCAACTTTCTATTCAATGAAACCCATGACACTAATTTTGACGATCCTTCAGAAATTATTTTGATCAATCTAAGTAATGATAAGGAATAATCACAGCACCTATAATACCATCTTCAACCTCACTTTTAAGGCTACCTGGTAGACGTGAGCATACTCAACATATAAATAGTTCTTATCTTCACAAACATTTGCTTGAAAAAAAATGAAATAGACTTGGCACTTGTATCAACATTAGTTAAAAAATTATCTCCCCTTTCAAATTGTACATAGCCTTCATTTTCTACAAATTTGTGTCCAAGCTAAATAATTCACAACATGCCAAGATGCAAATTATGCAAGATGTTGCCACACACAGGAACTTGATCCATAATATGTTGTATTGCACCATCCAAGTGAGAAGAAATACGTTGATATCAACTACATCCAGCTAGACAACATTGCAGATGAGGACGTTGCTCTTAGGTCAGGTGTGCGAGTTGTTAAACGTGTTTAGAGATTGCACTGAAGGAATGAGTAGTGAAACTCAAGTCACTCTTTCCACAATAATCTTGATTAACCAAGCCCTGAAAAAAGTGGTCTACTGACCTGATGTAAGTAGCCATGTGAAGTAACTGGCCAACAAGCTTTTGGAATCTCCAAACAAACGATTTAAGGCCATTTAAGACAACAAAGTGCTACAGTTTTGGTTCCTCTGTTCAAACGCCATAGATTTTCTGAACCACATAATTTTGAAAGGGTAAAAAATGTATTAATTAATCAAGTGTGTGAGAGATATATAGTTGGCGGTACAATGCCCTGTAATTCCAGAGCCCAATTTCTCAAGTGTTTGAGATAAATTTGATAAGAACATCTCCATTTTGGTAGAAACCCCCACCCGAGAGCTTCATGACTACTAAAGGTTAGAAAATACGCTGCTACCAAGAACAGGGAACCCACCTACTTGTTGGTTTAAAAGACGTTTGATTTATCCAACGTTTTTTTGAGCTAGCAAAAAAAAACCTGTGCATTTTTGGAACATCTCTTCCCTGTGAGAAAGTATTTTCAAAGACATGACAATTAATAATGGAGATACTCAATAGCCTCAGTGGACAGAAAGTGTCTGGGATTGTATTCTTAAATATAAATTTGTAAAAATCCCAGATGAATTTAGAGGAGTTTATTTTAAACACTTTTTTTTACAATTAGACTATTGTAATATATTGTGTTGGTGTCTTTTTTAAATCATAATAATTATTTTGTTTCTCTAACGACTTACAATATTAATAATTGTCGCGATCCACCCCTAATGAGATTGATCTGTCAGGATAGCTTGCGAGTAAGGTAATTGTGTGGGTCCGAAATAAAAATATGTAGGTTTAAGAATTTTGGTTTTAATAGTAGCTACTAAAAGATAATACATAATGTGATGCTAGTCGTAAAATAAAGAAATAAAAAGAATGAACGCCCGCGCTCATGGAAGAACTGGTTTAACTTGTGAATACTTATACCGATGAAGTTGAATGTCACTGGGCGTGACCTCTATAGAACTCGATCTCGGGACCTTGGGCTCGATGGATGCTCTCTAAGTACAAGTGCTACTGATGACCCAAAGATGTCGTCTGATACAATACAGCATTGAACGGAGTGACCACCTGTGACAGATGGAATTATGACAGCCCAGTTGCCAAAAAGAGAAGGTATTTTATACCACACTATGGTCCTCTTTTCTGGCCATCTGGTTAAATTATTGGTATAACTGTCAGCACTCTCTTGTAACCTTTCTAGTATGTTACTTCATACATGTTGCCAGCAATTTTAGCACGTGCGTACACTCGAGTTATGTAAATCAAAAGAAACATTCAAATATTGCTTTTGTGGTTATGCCAGAATCGATATTTTACTGGTTACTCTTTGAGTTTTATATGAATATGCCTATTGCCTATATTGTAATTCTAGTGACTGTTCCGACTGTAATATCTACCATCTCACTATAGTTTGAGATAAACTGGGTTTCTGTTAGGTATTGCTGCTTTGTTTTTATAAACAGTGCTGCAGTTTGTTTATGAAAATAAGAGTCAAACTGAAAAGTTGATACGTTTCTTTGTTAGTTGAGCTTGTTCTCGTGTAAGGCCTGACTCAGGGAGGAGTGAGTATAAACTTTATTGGTCATTAATTCAGAGGTGTGGTGAGTTAGAGTGTCATGACGGCATGAACGATCTACTCACTCATTTTGAATGGCTCGCCCACCGCCAACCCCTCACTATCGTCCTGACCTCAGGCGTAGCCCATCTCAACCAAACTATGTTGGTGTATGTTGAGTAAAGTACTCTCCTTGTGTATGAGGTGTGGGTGTCTCCAAGTTGGGGACCGTCTTCTTACACTGAACAACCAGTCATTGCAGTCAACGGAGAGTGTCACTCAGCTCCTGAGTGAGTGTGAAGGGACTCACATCACTCTCACGGTAGAGTTTAATGTGGCAGACTCCGTGGTACCGGCCAGCGGCATCTTTTTGGTCAAACTGGCCAATAGGGGCAATGGCTTGGGAATCACAGTCACAGGTAACATTAGTTTAGTTTTATTTATTAAATATCTTTTATCCTGACTTAAAACACGCATCTCAATTCTCGACACCTGAACATCAACACTAGAAACAAAAGAACATTCAAAATGGCCACAAGGCGCAATACTCACCTGCGTCACTAACCTAAACACAGCAACAGAATGCGTGTTTGATATTTAGGAGTGTGTTTATTGAGTATAGCTACACAACAGTTTAATATTGAAACTATTGTTTTATCATTTTTATCTGAAACAGGCCCGCTCAACTTCGTTTGCAAGGCCCCAAGTTGTCCGACACACCCCTCCACCAAAATATTTTTTTTAGTATCAAGTCTTACTACCCGTTTGGGTTATACCCTAATGTACTAATTATGCTTATGAATTATGGATAAGTATGGTTGAATTTTTAGGAAGTGCATTCATATTCACACGGAAAGAGAGTGGAAAACTATTTGGGATACAACCACCCTCTGTGCACCCTACTGGGATCAAACCCTGATCTCCCCATCATCGACAGCCAGCCTATTGCGAGAGTGATGCCTTAGACCATGTGGTTATCAGAGTGGGTAAAAAAGAAAGATTAAAAAACTTTTTATTTAGTGTTGTGACAGTTACTTTACCAGGAATTTGAGCTGGGGGGAGGGGGGATTTTTACACAATAATTTTCATAATTGCACCATTATGTATTTCAATTATTGTAATATTTGGAAAATTGATTTGAAGTAGGGGGATAAGAAAGATAGATAAGTGGGGCCTGGGAAAAATTTTGATTTTAAAGGATGCAAATGGTAATATTTAAGCTAATTTGTACCAAAATCGGATCCCAGGCCTACCCTATGCCACTGGTTAACAGGTCTGTGTTTACGCATTATTCTTCACACCCGGGATTTGCAGTTGGCGGGTGTGTTGGGGGCAAATGATAATATCAACTGCCCTTTCCCCTCTTTCTAATACAGAGTGTTTACATAAGTGCTCTCAAATAATAATCTAAATTAATGTACCCACTTCACTTTATGTACAAAGAGTAAAGAAAGACTTAACCATTTCTAGAAAATATTACGGTATCATTGGTTCAGTTTTAATTTAAGTGCAAATTTACAGTAAATGTAAAAATCAACAGAAAAAAGTATTACTTTGCAAAGCCCTAATAAATGCACAAAATTATTTATTTTATATTAAATATAGTTAAACAAAATATAACTGATTATGCCTAGTTGACAGAACATAGTGCTAATAATATTTTTTTAATATTAAAATTTTCTGGGGGAGGGCCTTCAACCCCCAAACTCCCCACTCCCCCTCTCGTGGGTGAGCCCCTGTTTGCAGCCAAACCTTATTTCTACAGAGCAATAAACATGCTAAGTGAAGCAAAACAAAGAGAATATGAACATGACGCTCTGATGATTCGCCTAAACAGGGAGGCTAATATACAAGCACGAAAGCAAAACTTTCCCAACTCAACTAGTTTTTTCCCTTTGTCTTATCAGTAAGCGCAGGGTCCTGTGTGACCACACTGTTTGCACACCCTTAAGGGCGCCACTGATTTGAAAGGTTATGATTTTTTTTATCTTAAATATTTAAATACCTATGGCTTTATTAATGAATTTAACACTTTTTTTTTAAGTACAATCAATACATTTAAATAATATGCAATATAAGACTACTTGAACACTTTAACTAATTGAAGATTATTATCAATCTTATTGATATATTCGTGTTTGTAACAGGTGAGCATTTAAAATTAATGGGTTTGAACCTTATTGGGTGAATAGTTTTAGGGCCGACTCTTGCTATAATAAACAAAGTTTGTTTGTTGAAGCATCAAAGAATCGCTTGCCAGGAGAAGCTCTTCAAATCTCGGAGATCCGTAAAGGATCAGTGGCTCATCGTACCGGCACATTGAAGGTCGGGGATCATCTACTAGCTATCGACAACCAACGACTGGACCACTGCAGTCTAGAGGACACCCAACACATCCTACAGAGCTCCTCAGACATTGTCACTCTACGAATACAGAAACAGGAGACAGTCACAGGTATCTTATCACTCACACATCGGACCCTGTTTATTTAAAGGTTATACATACATATTTGAAGAGCATTAGATCACTGGCGGATTATGAATTTCACACATTAAAAATATAAACTTTTCTTTTATAATTGAAGTGACAGGTAATGAAATTTTTACATTTGTATTATTAACTGTTATAGTAATAAGAAGCAAAAAAGAATTTATAATAGTGGCAAAAAGTTGGGAGATTCTAGGTAAAATTAATTATGTTTGCAAATATAAACTAGATACTAAAATGAATACATTTATCATGTAATATATAGTGAGATAAAAAATTTATAAGTGTTTACATTAATGTAAAGAAATAAAATTTAACCAAATAACAGAAAAAATAGATTCTATATTTCAATTTTCAAATGGAGTACCCCATGAAAGGTCACTATGAGTCACTATAAGTTATATACAAGCTACACTACAACTACTGCATTGCTGAATACCTCACCTTCGTAGGTGGAGCTTGCTCACCAATATACACCCAAATACAGGCACCCCTTGTCTCAACCTTAGATAAACTTCTCTCCTTTACTTCCAAGCAGGCCTACTCACACCAGTCACTAATTTATCTATAAACAATAATAAATAATAATAATAATAAATAATAATAAAATATAATATAAATACAACATTGTAGTCTTCTACCAAGAGTAAAGAGACAAATTTGAACAGGCAACAACAGAATATAAGTGACCTTTAGCCAAACTGTAATAGTCCGGTCTGTTTTTTTCTCTCTCCTGCTGAAGAAGGGGACTGATGTACCCCAAAAATAACCTGTGTGTAGTTGTGCTTTAATTGTGAACTTGAGGTCTACAGCCTTCTGGTAAGTGTGTGCCTTGCCGTTCAATACTCCTTTCAATGTTTAATTCAAAATAATCGTTTGGCGCAATTTTTCCCTTGTAGAAATGAAAAAACATTAATAGTTGGTTTCACAATAATGCAGGATAAAGAAATAACAGTTCTCCAAACAATTTTTTGTCTTTGCTTGGCATTTAGAGCGTTGTTAACTATACTATCTAATGGTATTGTGTAGTAAGAGCGATTAGCAAAATGTAAAAGGGTGTTTTTAAAGTCCTAGCTCCCAAGCCAAAAGAGGAATTAGAAGCCCTCCTCCCGAGATTTTACAAAACTTGGATGGACTTAGAAGCTATTTAGAGTGGTCCACACTTGAAAAAATATTTGAAAACTATACTCTTCTGAAAGTTATTTGAAGTGGTTCTCACCCACAAGTGTTTTTTAAATTTGGAATTTTCTAAAAGCTACTTTTTAAGGATTACTCGCCTGGAAATCTTTTGAAAATTGATTCCCTGTGGATGCTATTTAAAGTAATTTTCCTCTGGATTTTTTAAAAAAAATTGATGCCTCAAGAATATATTTATTAAATTTATGTAGATGCTACGGGTCTTACTAAATACCAGGGTTATTCACAGTTTACATAGGATTTACTGTAAGTATAGGGCGTAAAAAAATTCGAGAGGAAAACCTTTACATATCAAAATGTCTTCCCACAATATTTAATCAAGGAAAAATCTCTCAAATACAGAGATAACTTTAGTTCGAAAGTTTTAGGTAAAAACTCAATTCTTGATAATTCCCATTGCAAGTCAGTTATTAATGCTATGCAAAACAACCCATTACAAGGCTTTTGTTGTGATCACATTTTGAATTTATTCTGAGCCTCTCTACAAATACCCTATGCACTATAATGTATAGTATAATTTTGGTAGGAAGAACAGTAGAAGTTAGTTACTAAAGTTAGTAAAACCATTTTAATATACTCTTACATCAAGTCATGTTATCTTCAGTTGTCAATTTTGATACATATTATCAATACCTATAAAATAACACAAATAATATAGTAAAATGTTATCAATGTTGGTCTCAAAGAAATATGTTTGTATTTTCTCTACTGTTCTTCCAACTAAAATCAGGCTATAGCTTAAAGCTAATGAAAAAACAATGGCCCTACATTCTAGTGTCCTTTCATTTTGAAATATATTATTAAAGGTAGCAGCTGATTAAAATTTTAAACCCAGCTGATTTCTGCTGAAAAAAATTATTTATTTTACACACTTTCAAACAGCGCTGATAAAGCTTACCATTTATAATTCCTTTACTTCCCCGGGCTTTCCAAACCAAAGAATATTTACTTTCTCGGTATTTTATTTGCCTTCTATCAAATTTTTGGCACAAAGATCATCAAGAAATCACATTAGTTGAGGTTAAAACTAATAGTTTAGACTTGGTAATGCTCTCTTCTTGGTATTTAACAAGATATTGCAATAGAAATAATTAAAACTTCAATAGCATTTTTTAAATTATCTGACTTTTCCTTGACTTTTCAAGTCACAGCTAATTAATTCGCTTTTACAGGTGTATATGTTGTCCATTGACACTTTGTTTACCCTGCGGCCTTAGTCTCATGGGCATAGGGAGAATTACCAATTGTAAGTTATGACATAAGGTTAAGACTTCTGAGAAATAAGAACATTATTTTAAAAAGTGGTGATAGATCCTTATTTGTGTGATGGGGGGAAGGAGAGATATCAAGATTTATATATTTTATTAAGTTTTCTCCCTCCCAGTTAATTTGTGAAAATTGTATGCCCTAGAATGTATTTGGAGTGGTGCTCAAAAGTGGAGAATTTTTGAAAATTATAATAATTTAAGAGAAATTTAGAGTAGGCCTCCCATTATTTTTTTAAATTTGGATAATCCTAGAGGCTATTCGGAGTAGTCCTCCTCCAGCATTTTTTTTTTAATTGGGTGCTCTAAAAGCTATTTTAAATAGCGTTAGACCAGATTTTTTCATTAATTAAATCTCCTAGAAAGGATTTAGTGGAGTTACTCTAGAAATTTGGATGCAAAAGAAAAAAGAAAAAAAAAGCTATTTAGAGGGATTCTCGCCTTATTATTTTACTATCAAAGTTGGATGCCTATGGAAGCTATTTGAAGTGGTCTTCCCCTGACTTATT
>CABFOW010004880.1:0-26748 GCA_902141385.1 Timema californicum | reverse complement strand
CATAGATCCAGCCCCCCTAAAAGAAATGAAGTGATCTTCTAACAGGGTCACAACATACACACCTAGATCACACCTCCAGTTTGTTAGAAACATAGATCCAGCCCCCCTAAAAGAAATGAAGTGATCTTCTAACAGGGTCACAACATACACACCTAGATCACACCTCCAGTTTGTTATTCCAATCATATTTACATTCCTCAACTTTGATTTGGCGCTAAATTAACAAAATTAAAAACTAAAATTATTAGTTACACTTATAGGAGCTATCCTCCCTTCTATCGGGATAAGACTATCGAAACAACGGATTGGCACAAAACTTTCTTCATGCATTTTTATTACTTTACTAACAGTTAGCTATACACATATGTAACTACTATAATACTTGAGGGATGACTAAGTTCTGAATTTAGATGAAGTGTACCCACATTTTCTTGGAAGAAGAGTGGACACACATCCAGGAAAAACAGCCCTCAATACACCCGACCGGGATTCGAACCTCGATCTCCCTGTCATCAGCATTATCCCTTATTGCGAGAGCGATTCCTTAGACCATGCAGCCACTGAATCAGGTTTCAATAAATTAAAAATGTGTTCATAGTTGACCATTATGATGAAACAAACCAACATTTAGTTTAAACATATCTCAAAATCGATAAAACATTTCTTTGGCTACTTAATTAATACTACTTTATAAAAACCAACTAACAACATCGTGAAAAAACAATTATTAATGGACATTGTTCGTGTGGTAAGTATTTTATTAGAGCGTGTATCACTACCTATTTGAGTTGTACGAATATATATTAATTAAGCTAATGTGGTAGGGATAAGGAAGGTAGAATTCTAAAGGATATGTACCTGCATTCGCGTGAGGTGAGAGTGGGAAACCATAGAGGAACCCATTACACCGGGTTGAGATTCTAGTCAGTATTCTAATCATGAGTGCACCCACAGATAAGAGTAGCTGTCAGGTTAGTTGTCGATATAGTCTTGACACGGAGCTGCTCACTCCATGTGATGGCCCCTTGTGACGTCATATATCTGGTGGGGGAGGTAACGTGGCGTGTATGGAGATCTGCAGTGCAGCTGTAAGTTTACTGCATGTATCAGTAACCAGGAGAAGACACAGAGGGCGCGACATCCCTGACTAGGAGTGGAAGGAGAGGGGGGTAGAGGGAGCCTCTCGTGAAATTCTACTCGTTGCGAGGCTCCGGGGCTAATTAAAACGAGAGAAGAGAGGAAAGATTTCATTTAATTTCATTAGCGTTTCTCGTGACTCATTCCCCTTGACTTCTCTAGCGCCTCCGCCCCTTTCTCCTCTCCAAACTCCCCCTCCTTTACCCTTCTTCAACCACTCTGCTTGTTCCCCCCTGCCCCTCCCCCTTAGGTCCTTTCCGCGGGCCGTCACACGAGACAGCCACACGCGGATACATGCGGAGTGCATTTAACTTAAGACCAGGCTATATAGTACAGTCAGGTTGTAGTTAACTTGGATCTTTTATTTCAGTCCACAATCCCCTAATGACCTGTCCACGTCCTTAGATTCAGTCAGCGGGCCATAAACTGATTACACACACATATATATATATATATATAACCCAATTGTTATAAATCCAAGACTTACAAGCTAGCTAAAGCTATGGCAGTGCGTCTGATACAGTCCAACTATTAACATTTCTATTTATGATTAAAAAAAAGTTCTTACTTTAAATGGGTCTTTATGTGGGAGTGGTAATTATTGCCTCTTTTAAATGCCACACTTTTTTTAGGGTGTAAGATCTATAGTGATACTATTACTATATATTTATGTAACTAATATTGCCTATCAGATCTGAATAGGGCTTGCTGCTTCTTTAAAATATCTGTCTACTAGTTTTACGATTTCACAGCAATCTTCTCTTAAATTATTTGTTGACGTCCCATCTCGTTCACTAGGAAATACTACCTGAAATTGTACCATCTCGGGCACTCAAGTATTAAGGCGTTATGATTAGTTAAATACTATTATTGTTTGTGCCATTTAGTGCACTGAACAAGAAAGGATCATCTCTTGTGGCGTGAAGCGTTCCCCCGTCATACATTTGGGTAGGAATAATATTATAAAGGAAATATGGTAATGGGGAGATTTGAGATAACGTTAAATAGTTCAATACTGACGTAAAATACAATCATTAGGATGAAAACGGTTACATTAACAATTATTCTATTAAATGTTAACAGATAAATCTTTTCAAGCATGTACAGTAATATTTTTGGCAATATATGTTGCATATGTTAAGACGTGTAAATTTTACACACACTTAGTTTCTCATCAACAGGATCTGTGATGGCTTCATTAAATCTGTCATCTAGCTACATTTACTTCTTACGTTCCTTTAGCGGGGCCGCATTCAGTTATAGTCATTTCTTAACTGTTTCATAATATATGGCATCTCCTCTTATAATTTTTACCAACTTGATAATAATTGGTTTTGTTTTAACGATGCTCCTGTTTAGACGGTTGTGCACTCCTTCAAATGCATTAGTAATCCTGTGGCTTCCCTCAGAGCAGATCCACATGTCCTTTACTACATCATTTTCTAACCATTGTTACACAAAGTAATCATTGAATTGTTGAGTTGATCCCGCGCCAGTAGAGACTGGCGGGCAATGGACCAGAGTTGCGCACATCCTAGCATGTTGCCTCCCTTTATGATTGTTCTTGTACATGTTAGTCATCCCTCGTCAGTAGAGACAGGCGGGCAATGGACCAGAGTTGCGCACATCCTAGCATGTTGCCTCCCTTTATGATTGTTCTTGTACATGTTAGTCATCCCAAGATCCTGTATATTCCTCCACATGCATTGATTATAATGGAAGTTACAACCTTTTAGAATTATATTTGGAAGTGTTTTTTAAAATTGTCTGATAAACATATCTCTTACGTATTTTGCTTCTTGTCTGGCAGCAGTGCGTATATAACATTAGTAGAACTTATGATACTCCCAACAACAACATGTATGCTATAAAACTGACTGAATTGACGAGAACGGCTATTAAAACTTCCATCTCAGAAAAAAAATCATTATATTTGGAAAGCATTCCTGTCCCACTTTACTAAAAAAAAATGCCATCATACGATTTTCCAAGCCATCATCAATTAAGATAAAATCATTTAACAAATTTCTGGGTGGTATTTCTCGTCAGTTATGGATGGCAAATATGTTACACCAAGATCATTGCGTCTCTGTCTAATTCTGTTAATTTTGGAGTCTTAGTCACAAAATCCTATACTGCATCCAAGGCTATATTAAATTCCTGTCACAAAATCCTATCCTGCATCCAACGCTTCATAAAATTCCTGTTTGATATATTTGAGGAATAGGTGTTAGCTTCTCTTGAACACGTTTTTTACAGTTACATTTTGTTTTCTCAAGCATACACAGATGTTTTCTTTCACTGATGATATCGTTTTCACCATCATTAGTAATAAAGCCTGGGCATGGCCTATTAACACAACTCCAGCGTTTAGTTGAATTCTTCATCTTTAAAAAAAATGTATTTATGTTCTAAATAAAATATTGGAGGTTTGCCATGGATTCTTTTCCACAATATCAATTTGATTCATGTTGGCTTCGAATGATAGAAGAGAAAACAAATCTTCACAAACAATGAACCAAAAGGAGAACATTTCATGAAACACCGCCGAAGGATGTTTATTATTGTTTTCCTGCCTATCAAATCAGTTGTAATGCGTTTAAATGTTGGGATTTTACAATCCAGTGGGGATTTATATTAATAGTGGCGCGTGTTTTTCCTTTCAACATTTTCCAATGGAAGGAATGTAAATAAAGCAATATTAAGTTGTAAGAAAATAAAAAATGTGAAATAATTCTATATTTTTAGTAGGCCAATAACTTTTTGGGGAGGTGCTATGTAAGTTAAGCCTTTGACCTATATTGTTAACATGTAAAAGAAGTTTGGCATCATTTACTCATAAATTAGTTTACATTTTACTACCAAAGATAAGAATTATGCTGTATAGAAACGAGAATATACTTGGCTTAGGTGTGTGTCATGCTACTAAGAGTATCCCAATTAAAACACTCTTGATACAAACACTCAGCGTTTGGGTGCTGAAATAGGCTAGATTCAGTAAATAAGCCAAGTCAAGTTAATTTGTTCAAACGTTATCGTTCTTTTTTGTCGAGTGCACGAGATGGGACAAATTAAAATAGAAATTCCCGAGTGCGTGAGATGGGCATGAATCTTCTAACTTACTCTTCACTTTAATACTCAAAAGTTTGTTAAACTGTCCTTCAACATTATGAAAGGTGTGCATTGATTTTATACTCTAAAATGTTTGCTATACCGATTATATATATACAATACATAATGTGTATTTCTATCTACAATATGTTTAGTATAAACGCTATTTAGATATAAATTTTGAACCAAATTCCTTATAGCTATTTGGTCTTAACCCCTATACGTTTTCTGGTTTTAGCGTAAACTTGTATTTAATTTCCCGGTTAATCGGGAGTGAGATGCCGTCTTAAGACTTTGTGGAAAGGAACGTGATTTACTGTTTACACGTTTAGTTTTTATAATTAAGTTCTTATTCGACTTCAATAAATAAAATTATTCTTCAGTATTTACGTTAAGGTGGGGATGCAGGAGACGAGAGAAAAGGAGAGTTTTTTCAGTTTGTATATGAAAACTTTTGTTGGTCAAAATAAATCAAAATATTGCTTCAGTACAAATATAGAACTTAGTTTTCTTCACATGGTGATATCAACAGTTGTTGAATACCTGTTAAGGGTGTCCTGGAATTTAATAACAACTTTTTTCTCTTAATTTAAAAAGTTTGTTAAATAATGCCACCATGCTCATGACAGATATTCAACAACTGTTGATAGCAACATGTGAAGAAAATAAAACTATATGTTTCTATTTAAGCCATATTTGATATTTTTTGTCTAAAAAGTTTGTTTATAAAAACTGAAAACCACTGGCTTTCTCTCGTGCTACCTCCACCTAAGTTTATTTTTTTACACATCTTCTACACGTCTCAACAGTTTTTTTAATATTTGTCATGAACACCGATAGATTTAAAGAGGATATTTTATTTCCATTTATAAAGTTTTTATTTAAATGCTGGCATCCCATGACAAACATTCTAGAAATGTTGATATTACCACGTTATAAAATCAAACTAAATGGATCTACTGAAGCAGTATTTTATTTATTTTGGCCAAACAACTGCTTTAGTATAAAACTGCACTAATACTGACCTTGGTTCACATTATGTCACTCTCCACCTTAAGATCTCAACCTCCCAGTAAAGCTATCTGTAGGCTATCCATTGTAGCCAAGACACGAGGTTTCCTCACAAAACACTTTGTCTTGTTCCAGATGCAAATGGCGCACCAATCCAGCTCTCCAGGGCTACAAGAACGTCATGCGTGGTAAGTACCATACACAACAATGGTCGTGCTCCATTCAGTTCTATTTGAAACATTGACAGCGATGAACAGATGAGGAGACAACATTACGCACACATTTTCAAAACATGAAGTCATAACTTCTGATAACTTTATTTAAAGTAATTCGACCATCAACATTTTAATGCACACTTCTAATAAGCACATAATTATAAGCTTTAAATTGTGATTCAATGATTTCAAATCATTACGGTTCACGAGTGATAAGCGGTCAAACTTGATATCCTAGCTTTTTGTGAACCATTGTTAACGTGGAGTGATAAAATGTGTAGGGCTTAAAATGAGTAAGAACTAGACATGAATAATATGAGGTTCACACAATGACATAGTTAAAATGTTATCTATATAATATTGTTATTAATAAAATATATTCCTTAGGAAGAACTGTTTTTTGCATGACGTCACAGAAGGAAATGTTGAGGGAAGGAGGAAGGAGGATTCAACTATTAGACGACTATAAGTAAATTCTGGGAGCTCAAGGAGGAGACAGAGGACAGGGCGCATTGGCAGTTTAAGTTCACTGATAAAAGAAATGGAACACCTAATAATAACAACATCTCATATGAATGTCTGGTTATACTAAATTTAAAATCCATACAATTATCAATTTGCCTTAACAATTGTACGCAAAAAGCATACAATAATAGCAAGTTATAGCTCGTGAGATGAAACCATTGAATCACATTTTATAGTTTATAATTATAAGATTGTTAAGGTCGTGCAGTTAAATTTTGATGGTCGAATGACCGCAAGTCACACTGAGATTGTTCGAGGATTGAAAATAAATACATCTAACTAGTTAACAAAATATTAACCCCCGCATATTAAAGCTTCATTATTAATTACACAATTTACTTTTATAGATGACACCCACATCGGTGGGCACGGATATTTCAAGCAAAGTTCGTTTAGTCTGGTTTGCTGATAACGGGTAAGTCCAAGATCGAATCTTGGCTGGGTGCAATGAGGGTGATTTTACCTAAATGGTTTCACACTTTACCTTCACGTAAACTCGAGAACATTTTCTCTTAAGTTTGTAATTATTCCCCCCTATCCCGTTAGGCTAGTTGAACGTAATTTAAGAAATAATACGCGATTTTTAAATATAAAAAATAGCTCTCCTTGTGGAAGGCTTGACAGCAAACGATACAAGGTTTCCAAATTACATGGAATAAGAAATAACAAATTGTGGTAAAATTTCTCAGTAAAATTCAATGTGTGTAGTACGTTCGTCGCTCCTCAAACATCAGGCCATATTCCATTTTCATCCACACTATGGGGGGCTGCAGCAACCTCTTTTTGAGACAAGAGTTCCACCAAAATTTGCTCTCTTGCTCAGGAGTTAAGGAGTATTCTATCGGAGCACTGATCTATGTTGCAGACGTCCAGACCTCCCTATTTTACAAGTGGTTTACTACTTCAAAATATGGTTCATTCCAAAATAAAGGTAAAAGTCACCACCGTATCCCTGTGAATTAAAAACCTTACATTCGGAGTTTTACAGCGTGAAAAACATTCATGAACAAACGAAACAAGCTCATTATCAAGGATGTTTCGAACGGAATGTCGCACTTATTATATTAAAGCCTGATTTACACGTCCACCTAAAAATAGAAAGCAGAATCTGCGCAGTAATTCACACACATTTTAAGTTGACCCATGATGCATTGCAACGCTTTAAAACAGCTGATTATCAAAATATTTAATTTTTAGTGGTTAAATATATATTTTATATCATTGTCCCGGTGGTTGTTTTTAAATTATAAAAGCTGTGTCGTGGCTCAATCCAATACATCGATACACACGCTTTACATTAACTGGTTATTTCAACTCTCCTCACAACGGTCAACGAAGCTGTCTGCTAGCTCCCAACTGTAGAGCGCATGCGCACTGATTTAAGATGGTTGGTTCTGAGATTTGATTGGTTCTCCTGTGCCTAACATCTCGAGCAGAGCGGACAAAGTAGAAGATAGTTTAACTACAGCAGAACAGTTCGCACCGATTAAGCGAACATGTTGTGATTGGCTTGGAGCGCGTCACGTGACCACGTTTCTGTTCTGCGCTAGTTTTTTGGGGAACGTGTGAATGGTAGTAAGCAAGCTAGATGTTGTGGTCCGAGTCCCTGGCATTACAGCCAATAGAGGGGCCCTTGTTGATGTGTAGGGGGGGGGGGGGCAATGATATAAGGTGTCTTTAAACCTAGTGGAAAGGGGTCACGGCTCTCTTCTTATCCAAATTACAAAGTTTACTGAACCTTGAGGTACCAGATGCTCTGCACGGACCGTTTCCAACAACAGAATGACATCTGTGAACGTGTATTGTGCCACACACATTGGTAGTGATGACGTATACAAACATAGTTCTCAGAGAGGCGTGAGTTATCTTGGAGCAGAGTCACACGAGTTGTTTTTTAATAAGTATATATTGTATAATATATATAATATTATGGTTTTCAATCTAATATATAAACATAGAGCTTACCTAGCATATTTCCCCCACCCAAGGCACTCCAAAGCTATGGTAGGGTCTTTTGTTAGAGGATAGGGATGAAGGGTGTGGACTGGATGGAGTAAGGAAGACCACAGTCTACTTAGTATGAGGCATGCAGCCTTGAGATGCGAAGGTGGAGAGAAAGGGGTGGGGGGAAACACTGTAACTATCCGTCATGGAGGAGGGAGATATCGTATATTATGTTCCAGAATTCGTTGTGGGGGAGTGAGAGTGAGAGTGATGTTGCGGGAGGGGGGGGGGCATCCTGATTAGTTCATCCCAGAGGAAAAAAGGGGGTGGGGGGGATTCTAGACAAGAAACATATGAGCAAGCAGTATAGTCAAGCTTAGTCACGCACATTTGTGACATAACGAGCCTAGCACCCATAAACCTTAACACGTCCGCCACTTGGGTGGCCGCATGATACAAGGTGTCACTCTCACAATATGCTAGACTGCCGATTGTTGGGGGATTGTGGTTACAACCCTGGTCGGGTGTACTGAGGGTGTATTAGTTAAGATGTGAGTAACTAAAACGGGTATTAAGACGCGATGTTAAAACAAAACACATACCTGTCCGGGATACATGCATCTAAACTAATGACCCGCCTCGGTGGCCGTGTGGTCTAAGGTTACCGAGTTTTTTTCCAGAATAGGTTTACACTCTCCCTCCACGCAAATGTGGGTACACTATAACCCGAACGATTGGTAATACATGGTGCTAAAAAAACTAAGCTACTTTCAGTGAAGTGGTAAGGTAGGAGGGGGACATAATGAGAAACCAGTTATGAAACTTCATTTACACCCATCCGGGATTTCAACCATGATAACCTCTTGACTGGGAAACCCGTCTAGACGAGCTTGGTGTTTTTTCCGTGTGCCCATAATTCTACTCGCGTCCATTAAAAAGAAGATACCGCGTCTTGAACATATTGCAAATTTGTACTGCACTTTCACATTGGTAGTTGAGTGGAGGTAAAATTTTGGGGCTGTAATTGGGACTCCTAGAGACATAAACTTCCTCTATGTCTGGAACAACTTTGTATCCCTTCAAGTCTGTGCGCTCGATCATAAAGAGAGATCTCGAAGCTATGGCGGTGCGTATTATTTCACAATTTTTAATTTTCTTGTTCAGAAAGATGCAGGTACTAACTCTTGTAATTTAAGTTTCCCGTATTTTTCATTACACCGTCCCGTCATTCTTCCACAGAGTGATTTAATTAAAAAAGAAGGCGTTTTAATAACAGTTTTTATCTCGGAAAGTTGTTACCGAAGAACACAAAAGACAAAAAGTTCCCACCAGTCCAGGGAGTTTGGTGATGATGTCTCAACTCCCTCCATCTTTGGTCGGACAGATCCTCCACTTGGTGTTGGAGTGTTGGCGTGTTGGGCTAGTTGTTGTCTTACTACCTGTCCGGGTTGTACTCCTTTGATTATACTTAGTGAGTAAAGATGAGTAAGGTGAAATTTAGAGGAAATATATCCGTAATTGCGTTAAGCGTGAATGGGAAATTATTTATGGAAAAACTCTTTCGGTAGATACAGCTGGGATTCGAACTTAAACCTCGTCACTGGCAAACTATGCGAACCTGACATTTAGTTAACGTGACCAGCGGAGTGGATATAGGCCTATTTAATCATAAATATAGGATCTATAAATATAATTGTTGTATATAATTATAAAAGGCCGACTCACCTGTACTTAACAAGGATACATTTCCATTATTCGCAGTTTTGAATTTATCGCATTCTCTTGTGAGTGGATGAAACGTTGGAGACCACCTTAACCTCGTTCTAATAGACCAGTGGTTAGTCCAAACCACCGGTTCTAATAAACCAGTGGTTAGCACAAACCACCAGTTATAGGGAAGAATGTGAGCAAGGAACTACACCGGCAATAGTTTTCAAAATGATAAAGATATTGAGAACTTTGAGAAGTAAACCTTAATATTCTTTCTTATGGGCCGATGCAAAATTGAAACGTGTTATTGCATGACATATTTTGCTACAACTTTCATTGCGAACTTGTTATTGTCTCATTAAAGTACATATTATAAGTATGCTTGGATTGTAACATCAATGGTTTGAAAACTTACGTATCTCCAGTAATTTTGAATACGATTAACTCGTCTCGTAATATTTCTAAACATATTGATTGATTGTATCGCATACTACTATCTGTTCAGGCTAAAAGCATCTGAAATAACTACTCTATAATGTGTGGGGCGCGAGGAGATTTGAATTATTAAGGAAGTGCACTTGCATTTGCGAGTAAAGAGAGTGGGAAGTAATTTAGGGGAAAATAGCTCTGTACATCAGACCATATTATATATAAAACTTAAAATTTTGAAACCCGATTTCCCCGTCACCAAAAGTTCAATTTAATACTAAGGTGACGCGTTACACCATGCGGGATAAATGAAATGAAAAAGGAGCACAACTTTGGGGTTTCTTTGACAAGTACCTTGATATTCCCTTTCCTCTTTCCTGTTCATCATGAAAGGACATTACAATGCGCCGTGAGATAAGACGTGTAGGCAACCCTCTTTGCTGGTATTTGTTGCATTGCCTATCCGTGTTATCTCAAGGCGTTTTGGCTATGAAAGTAAATGTAGAATATTCAATATGCATGTCTATTTGTTAGCTAACAGATTTTTTTCGATCAAACCTGATATACAGAGACAGGACAGCTACAGATTTGTTTCTAAATATATCTTTCAAGGACACAGCATTTGCTTCAGAGGGATTTCAAACTTCAAAATGTGATATTTTTCTAAGTGTGACCTTCAATTTGTACAATAACCATGATTATTTGTTTACTTCTCCTCCACTATGGACAACACACTATAATGCTAAATGATCAAACTTACAATAATACATGTTTAATAATTTAAATTTAAATTTAGAGAACGTCTAATTATTAGTATCTATAAAAGTTGATTGCTGGAGACTTATTTAAGAGCTCAACCACAATATAATACTATAACACTCTTAATTTACTATCACAATAAAAATAAAAATGTCCTTTATTTATTTAATTGCACATTGGGTGTTTGACAGAATCCATACATTATTCTGTTTTGTTCCCTAGGTCTATAAGTAATTGTCATAACACCAGTTAGTTTGTTAATAAAGTGTCATATTGCTGATCTTAAAACCCATTCAAAGGCCGTCATTGCGTCAGTTTATGCGCGTCATGCAGGAACTATAGTACATCCACGTTGGGTCAGAACTATAGCGCATCCACGTTGGGTCAGAACTATAGCGCATCCACGTTGGGTCAGAATTATAGCGCATCCACGTTGGGTCAGAACTATAGCGCATCCACGTTGGGTCAGAACTATAGCGCATCCACGTTGGGTCAGAACTATAGCGCATCCACGTTGGGTCAGAACTATAGCGCATCCACGTTGGGTCAGAACTATAGCGCATCCACGTTGGGTCAGAACTATAGCGCATCCACGTTGGGTCAGAACTATAGCGCATCCACGTTGGGTCAGAACTATAGCGCATCCACGTTGGGTCAGAACTATAGCGCATCCACGTTGGGTCAGAACTATAGCGCATCCACGTTGGGTCAGAACTATAGCGCATCCACGTTGGGTCAGAACTATAGCGCATCCACGTTGGGTCAGAACTATAGCGCATCCACGTTGGGTCAGAACTATAGCGCATCCACGTTGGGTCAGAACTATAGCGCATCCACGTTGGGTCAGAACTATAGCGCATCCACGTTGGGTCAGAACTATAGCGCATCCACGTTGGGTCAGAACTATAGCGCATCCACGTTGGGTCAGAACTATAGCGCATCCACGTTGGGTCAGAACTATAGCGCATCCACGTTGGGTCAGAACTATAGCGCATCCACGTTGGGTCAGAACTATAGCGCATCCACGTTGGGTCAGAACTATAGCGCATCCACGTTGGGTCAGAACTATAGCGCATCCACGTTGGGTCAGAACTATAGCGCATCCACGTTGGGTCAGAACTATAGCGCATCCACGTTGGGTCAGAACTATAGCGCATCCACGTTGGGTCAGAATTATAGCGCATCCACGTTGGGTCAGAACTATAGCGCATCCACGTTGGGTCATAACTATAGCACATTCACGTTGGGTCAGAACTATAGCGCATCCACGTTGGGTCAGAACTATAGCGCATCCACATTGGGTTAGAACTATAGCACATCCACGTTGGGTCAGAACTATAGTGCATTCCAGAATGCTAAGTTTTGTTTGTTATAGATAATAAAAATTTAAAAAAGAGCAGGGTGTGACATTGCAACAGTTATCCCTCAAACAATCTAACCGGACGGTGGATGTATAATCGAGAGTTCACGGAGCACCAAATCTCTTATATAATTATAAGAAACTATTAATGTTGTTTTGTGGGTATTGACTGGCCAAAGTTACGCAGCGACAACGTAATTGCGTCTTTCTGTCCAAATGAGAGCGCTACCACTTGATGATGTTTTATCAGGCGAGGTTGAATATACAGTGACTGCTTCGATAGGAGCGTCACTGGAATACTAAGTGAGTTGCGTTAATAAATACTTTCACTGCTTCTCGTCACAAATGCAGCGGAAACAACAAAGTAAACTTTTCATCATGTCATTCTACTCTTTGTTAGATCTAGAGCAATTTGGGAGGAGAGGAGGATAATTAAATCACACTCGTTAAAAAATAGATTTACCCTCTTCGGTGGTCAAATGGTCTATGGCGTCACTCTCACAGTAAACTAGACTGCCGATGACAGAGATCAGGGCAGTACTGTGAGTGGTTTTTTCAATCCTATTTCACACATATGTGGGTACATCACAGAGTTCAACCTTTACCACGCCTAACGCATTAGTGCAACTAGTAAATATGTGTCTAGCCCAAATTGGTGGTAAGACGCGCTGTTAAAAAACTATGTATTCCCCCCACATTGGTGGGCACGTATCCTAATTGTATCAGACTCATCTTGTCTGGTTTTATGTTAACTGGAAGGCCAAGGTTCAAATTCCGGTCAGATGCACTAATGTTATTTTTTGATAAATGGTATCACACTCTTCGTTCACGCTAATGTGGATACATTTCTCTAAATTATACCTTCCTCATACCTACCTCCATAGCGCAATTAAAAATATATATAGCCCATAAGAGCAATGTGTCGTGGTAGAAAAAAGTTGTGATTAGCTAAATCTAAATAATGTTACTTTTTTTAAACACGGATATAATTGATAATTTTAGCTATGATAATACCCGAATAAAATGAAATATTTAAAAGTTGGTGCCCAGGGCAAATGAAGGGGTCGGAACAAAACCATCATAACCCTAAAAAAAAAGTGTTACTAATGATTTCTGGTAGCTTACCTCTTGAACAACAAGATGTTTATAGTCGGTCACGGCTTAGAGAATAGATAATATCGATTAATATTTAATTTATATTTTATTGCTAGATTTTAGTATTTTATAGACGTTTATATCAGGGATGTAAAGTTGGGGACAGGGAGATTAAAGATGCCCTCGCTTAGGGACAAGGATATACCTATTTTAAGGAGACTGGTTACTGGTCCAATAATTCATTTAGAAAGATAGAAAAAAAAGACCTATGTTGCTACTGGTGTCGATTGTTAGTACTGAAATGCGATCACTTTTTAAACTCTGATTCAAGAAATAACCAATCAAAATGTTTATACAGCTTTATTTATTTTTCAGCATTTATTTTATAAACAAAGATATTCAATCAAGACATTGAGCTGTGGATTAGTTCAAAAGGGTTCCTGCTGGTTCAATAAATAATGTTGATGAACAACATACATCTATGATTAATAAACTCGTTTGAATAAAATGTAAAACACGTCAATATAATTATTCATATTATATATTAATAAAATTCATCACACAATATTCACCCACTTTTATTTTTTTATTTCTTCAACCAAAAACTACTAAGGAAGAAGGAGGACCTAGTGTGAATTCTATAATAATACACTAATCTGCGTTTTCTAATTTTGCCATATTTGATTGATTTCCCTCAAGTGAGAGCACCCATGTGCATATTAACGGCAATGCCACTACAGTAAGCCTACAGTCTCTCAGAGCTTAGATTGTCTCGGTATGTTGTTACTTAATATCATAGAAATAAGCTCAGGTCCACCGCCGTGGTATGGAAGCCAGAAAGTAAAGATTTTATTCTTTAAGATGAAAAATTACACCTGGGCACGGGAAAAGAACCCAGGACCTTTGTCTTAGTACGCCAATGATCTTACCACTGAGCCATCCAGGAGTAGACCCATAACCAGTTCATTCTTCACTCATATTTTAAGGCAGAGTCTATGATGGACGTGTGGAAATCGTCAGTGTGATCATTTAAGATCACGAGCTATCAGATAACGCAGCCATCATCGACTCGGTAGTTGGCTTTTTGCTGCCAAATGTACATTACAATTGTACAAATGCACATTTCATAATGGATTAGATAGCAAAGTTATTATATTTGAAATATCCTGGGTTCTCTTCCCGTGCCCAGTTGTCATTTTTCAATAATATAAAGAATATGGTAGGTATTTATATGCAGCTATAACCGTAACAAATATAATAGCTTTGCTATTTAATCCAACATGTAACGATTTGTTCAGTCTTTCGAAACAAACTTTCATGGAAAGTAAAGGGAAGAGGTGGAGGGGAGGGTGCACTTCCGAACCTCCCGGAGACGACTCTTTTGTAACATAATTTTCAGATAGGCCTTCCTTATTTTAAATTGCCAAGCTGCTGGTGGCAGGTGTTTATGATGGTGTGTTTTGTTTTGTCCCTTGCTCGATACACCTCGACTATTATAAATTGACCACTGTAGGTATGAGTTGTCTATTTGTTAAACAATGGTCTAAAATAGGTTTACACATGTGTTTTTAGTAAACATATCTGGAGCACCCGAATTAAACTTGCTCACAATTTACATCCCCTTAAAAGTGTTAATCAATAAATAGCTTCAATATGATAGAATTAACTATAACGTGGCTACATCATGAGCTTCATCGGTGGCCACGTAGACAAAGGCGTCAGTGTCAAGTTGTCTTCATTGGTGGTGACGGGGTGGCTGGGGATGGAATCAATACAGGCCGCGTGTTTGCTGAGGCCCTCCCCCCCCCCCAATGGTCTTCCTTCATGACAATGCAGGTACATTTCCTTTAAATTCTACCCCTCATCCCTACTTTATTTTTTAAATATGGGGATATCCCGGACGGGTAGAGTAGTAAGTCGCAATACACTGCTTATGTTCAACGGCAGTTTGATCCTAAATATGTATCCAGTGTCACCTTCCTTATCCTGTTAAGTAGCTTATAAACAGCTGACCACGTGGAGCACTGAAGGGCAAACTATTTTCTTAAATATACGTTTACGATCATATATTTAAGAGCTCTAATAACAGCTAGCTTAGGTAAATAATAAATCTCGAACCATGCGTACGTCACATCCTGGAGAGGTTTTCTCTATTCTACTTTAAAACACACTGGAATTTATAAAACAATGAAACTGTTCTACCATATTTAAACAAAACTAACTACTTTAAATAGAAAAATCTTTTGGGTGTACTGAGGGTGGTTTTTCCAAATGTTTTTTCTCTCTATCTCCCCACAAATGCCGGAACACTCCCTATAAATATAATCTCTATAATTCCTAAAACCATTCTCGTTATTAGTGGGCCTACATATGCATATAGCCCAAACGGGCAGTAAGACGTGGTGCCAAACATGTAACATTTCACTGGGTCAATCGAGAATGTAGGAAAACGTGTTTATATAAGTTTTCTTGTTCGAGCGTAGTCTTGTATCGAATGTTCCGGTTAATATTCCGTGAAATGGCTTGTTAAAGTCTACAAATCTTTTCTGATACTGTGCGATTTCTAAAGTCTAATTGTAAACACACCGAACCTTGTCTTGTTATCTTAATCGTGCAGATAGATACATTTCTTCTTTCCACTTGATATGAACGATATGCCATCAAAAATACACCAAGACGAAATTCGCAAGCCAATTAAAATTAACTAGCGGTATAAGGAACTTTATTTCTTATATGGAGGGTAAAAAAAGTGTATTTTTATATACACATTTTGGGAGAGGGGATTTTTTTTCTCCAAAATAAGGAATTGAGAAGGTATAATTTTAACAAGGTTGTCTTGAAACACCCGAGTCAAGTGAGTGGTTTAGAAGTTAATCTCTATTTCGTATTAATGTTGTCTCGAGATAACAACAAATAAACCTCCGTTGTTTTATCATCTTGATTAAAGAAATAAAATAAAATTGTACACTACCCACACCGATGGTCACTTGGTATAATCTGTGAGGCTCGCAATAAACTTGGTTGTAACGGGGAGATCGTGGTTCAATTCTCGTCCTGGTACACTTGGAGTGGTTTTATACTTGTGGTTTATCTCCATGGGTTTTTCATACTCCTTTCACCCTAAGGAGGGTACATTTCCTCTAAAATAACCTCCTCACCTCAACATTTAATATGAGGTTTCAGCTTGTTTTAATTATTATGTTTAACAGAATGGTTGTTAACGACTTAATTTAGGCGGTGAATATTGGGTCTTCTTACAGGTAGGGAGTGCACTAGCATTAGGGTTTATAGAGGATGGAACAATCACAGGTGGAAAACCATTCCCAGGGAGATTCGAACCTCTTGACCGGTGAGTCAGTCTATCACCCTGACGCCTCGGACGATGTGACTACCTATGAATGATTGATGACGTTGTCTCTTTATGAAGCAGAGACAGGTAAAAATAGAATTTCCCAAATAAATTTATTCAGAGTTTCAAACAACATTGAGAAAAAAAAACCATACATTAAAATACTCTTACATTTTCACAAAAATATTGTCTTGCTCTTTAAGAAGTTTTTATGAACACATTTTTTTAAATATTCTACAACCAAGGTTGTTTGGTTTATTCACAGAAATGGCCAGTAGGCATTTTCCTACCAGGATATAGATCAGAAAAGTCCGTGGAAGCATACAAATTAATTATAAAAAGGTCAAGGTTTTCAATGCACAAATAGTATAGTGAGTGTGTAAACTCGTCAGAGGAAGAAGGGAAGTATTTTCAGCCCATCGGCAAGAGGCCTTGCAGGGTGAAATGCTAAATTTCTTCCCTCTCGTTCTATTTCTTACATTTTCGTCTGCTTGTACTACTTTAGGTGCGTCAAGTAAAGATGCAACCCAAATATTTTAATGAATTCATTAATAAAGCAACATTCGTAGCTTTGTTGTGAGCGTAACCCTAATATTGATGTAAGTATTCGTAAGTTTGTCGTTAACTTGATTTCTTGTTTCCCTCAAACAGCTAATCGGTACAGTAAAAACAATAAACCCTCGTATGGAACATCTCGTAACACGCCGAGAGTTGTTTCAATAGTCCGACCAGATGACCAGACTAGTACGAATCCAAGCCCTCTAAATTATCTTAGACGCACTTTTAAACAATAATAATTCCAATACTTTTATTATAGTGCTGACTGCTGACCAACAACAGGCCAGCACTGTAAATGAATAAGAAGACTAAAACATATATAATAATTACATGTAAATTAATTATAATTAGACAAAAAACAAATAAAAATATGGAAAAGTCAAAACAGTGAGGTATAGTGACCAAAATCAATAAACATAATAAACATTATAATACAGTAATATCAAAGTTATGATAGATATATTTAAATAATTGGGTTTAGAATGATTATAGCTATTTCGAGATAGGCGATCGACCGGAAAAATAACCATTTAAATATACAGACAACCCCATTAGACAGAATCTTAATAGTCCGAAATTTCCGATAATCCGAACATACTTTTCCGAAAACTGTAAAAAAAATAATTAGTCAAATGAGATATATTTTATTTGATTAACAACCTCAAAGTTAAAAAAGAATTTTAAGAAAGAGTACTATCTAATAATAAATGCTTAGTATTTACATGTTGTGGTCAACACAGTGTGTTTTCGTGCAACTAAAAATTATTACAGTACATATTACTTGTTATACATCAGTTAAATGAATGAAAATCTAACTGAATTCATAAAACTGTAATTGAAAATTCGTGAAAATACTCCCTGTAATCTCCCGCTTAGTCCGCTAATTCGAACAAGTTTCGGCCCCAATTATTTCGTGTCAACTAAGGTCGCTAACTCTCTACCACTGAGCTATCCATTGTGTTCGTAATTAAAGGCCGAGTCCATACGATCTTTGGTGAGTCGGGGTGTGTATTTATGATGCCTCTCGTACAGGTTTAAACAGTGCAAGATTAGCACTATCCCCCTCAGGTTGTTAAACTGTGGCGGGTCGTAGCGAATATTCACAGACGTCAGTAAATTAGGTATTTACCATAAAACTATTGAAATTATAGCCCGCTACACCCTTTCATTTGATATTGGTTGAAGAGCTAAACGTCGTCCAGCATGTTTACACAAACACAATTTTAATAATCATTCGTATGATTACCTAAGGTATACTAGTTGTTTACGTTGCTTATCTGCATCTATTAAGTTTGTAAATTACAAACATTTAATTAATAATATTAACTATATCTGCACATGTGTATTTTTTGCGGAAAAAAAAGATCTCGTTATTTATATTTCTCATTTGATCCATAGCTTTTACAAAAAACCAACACTAGCTTATATAAAACTCAATCAACTTAATTATTAATGTCCGAGGTCGCTAATTAAGAACCTCTGTTACACACTATGGGTCATGGGTTCAACTCTCGTGTGTAGGTGTCCGTTTTCAAACAATTACATGTGATTAACAGTGAACGCCCAGATCCACACCAAGGGATTATTTCGATCCAATCTGAGACAAAAAAGAGGCGAGACTTACACGAGGTTTGGAATGCACGGCACTTTTTGAATCGTTTTTATAAATCTAATATTAATATTGCGTTTTTATTTTCAAGTACCCACTAACTTCCAAAGTTTTTTGATAGACACTTTGGTGATTTATTTCCTTGCTAGCCTTTTATTTTAATTCTATTTCAATTTTGTGAAAGAATTTATGTAATCACTTTTTTGAAGAGCTGTGTTTTTCCTTCTTTATTGTCAAATCATTTTTATTCGTTTTAAGCCACCGCTTAATTTTAATGGTGTCTTGTATTCCTTATTCGTTCTTTTCTCTGAAATCCCATCTTTTATTACATTAATAATTCGTTTTTTCATTCTTTTTGTGTGCTAGTAAAAAAAAGAAGAAGAAATAACAAGAACTTATTTTAATTGTGATATTGCTTGCCAAGACTCGCTCTTTTTCATTCTTGGGGAACACCTTCGTTTAGTCTTTTAACTCCGCCGAGAGGTAGCGACAGCGTCACACCATGTCTAACTACCAATCTTATAAAAATAAAATTACTCATTCTAAAAACATATTATTTTACACAGATAAACTATGTCGATTAATGGAATGAATATTTGAGATCCGCATTAACAATTGAGAAAATTATTTCACAAATTAATTGCTGTTTAATTTGTTACAATTAAAATAAAATTAAAATATTTTGATAACTTGGTAAATTGAGACTCTTCTCACAGTAAACTACACTCAAAACTCCCGTCTCGGAATATAGCAACAAATTGTAAACAATGATAAGAGATGCCAGAATACAGACACGTGTTCTCACATTAAGTAGACTCACCATTGGTTCTTAAAACGTTGTTTTATGACTACTGAAGATAAATATCCTCACAATACGGTATTTATCATGGGAATGGCAGTTTGAAGCTTTAAAACCACTCAAATAATCCTCGCTCTTTGAATGTTATGTTGTTCCTTTTAACTCTATAGGATCATGTTGGCAACAGTCATTTCCATTCTGGCGTAAGCCAAATTTTGAAACAACAAACCAAAAGTAATGGAGGATTTATGGACGTTTGCGACGCGTTTAAGCGGTCCCTTAAAAAAAGTCAATTATTTTAATTTCAACCTTTCCTAAGCATATCTAGGAGTACATATTGTTTAGCCCCTTACTCTCATCCACCTTCACAAGTATCTGCATTCATGACACAACTACTTTTTTTTATACATGTTTAGTATATAATTATTATGTGCAATATTACTAACAAGATTCTCTAGTTTATCTTAATATGGACTAAAATTGGATGAGTTATAATTTTTATAAAGTTTTGATAAATTTTATTCTTTAATGTTCACTCGACAGATTGCTAGGCAGACACTCTCCAGACACCTTTGTCTGAAGATGTTGCCTTAAGCTGACTGTAATTACTTGCTCCAATGGCATCTTCTTAACTTAGCCTACAATCAACCCTCATTGATCTTTCTCATAAAATAACATTTTATTGTTATATTAATGACCGCCTCTGTGCTCAGAGTTCCTGGATATAGATACAAAGGTCCCGGGTTCGATTCCGTCCCTTCCAGATCTTTCTTTGAAGCAGTGGGTCTGGAGCGGGCTCATCTCAGCCTCGTGAGGACAAGTGATAATACTGGTCTAGAAAACTGAGATAAATTGTGTGCTGAACACACACCACCCTATATCCATAAATGTTGGCACTATTTCGCAAACATGCGGTGGGCGCTCTGTCAGTATAGCTCGCTTGCAGCCTGATGCCATGGAGTTTTTATAGCTATTTTAATAGCAAATGTATGGAATATATTATTATTACAATTATTTGTTATTATGTCCAAAAGGTCCATTCCTTTTGTAAGTGAACCTGGACCGCCAATGCACCCTGTCCTCTGCCTCCTTCAGCTCCCAGAATGTTCCTCTTTCCTTCAAATCATCCAATATTTGAATCCTCCTTCTTCCTAAGCTCCTCTTTCCTTCTATGACGTCGTGCAGAAGACAGTTCCTCCCAAGGTTTTGTTCGATCCAGGAATATTAGATACAAACTTATGTTGAGCACTAGATGACTTGTGCCTCCTCATGCAGAATACTGGTGTAGTCACTCTAAAGATGCAGATAAGTAGCTTTGTAACTGCAATCTAGTTTTCTTGACGAGTAATGTAATTGGCAACTGATGGAGCGCGTCTCATCAGACTGATGATATGTTTAATGTCGTGTCTCTCTTCTGAGCGGGGAGCTAAGCCTCTTCCACTCGTGACAACAGCGTTATAACTACATAATAGACAGCACTTTACAACGGATTTCATGCTCTGTAATTCGTAATGACAGGCTTCACAAAATAATCATTGTAATTACGTTTGTTGCCCGGCCCTTTCCGTTCTTTTTCACACACGTCCCACAGTATTTTTTTAATGCTAACTGCAAGACAAACACATTCCCTTTTCTTTTTCCATATTCATTGTTGCTTTAACCACACGGGCATCTTGATTTAAATGTAGGTACTATTTTATCTGGTAAAACGAGATTTCAAACTTAATAATTTATATTTTTTATAAAAAATAAATTGTTAAAATCATAATAAATGACGCAGTGGCTACCTACGACGCCTCTGTGGTCTAGTGGTCAGAGTTCCTGCGTAAATATCCAGAGTTCCCGGGTTCGATTCCCCGCGTTTACAGATTATCTCTTAAGCAATAGGTTTGGAACGGGGTCAACTTAGGCTCGTTAAGACAAATAAACAGCTACTCGAATGAAAAGTATCTGCTCCGGTCTAGAAAACTGAGGTTAACAGATGGAGGTTTTATTGTTTCGACCACATGACTACCTCTATCTACAAAAGTTGGCACTATCTTCATCAACAAGATGGTGGCCACTTGGTCTGTATGGCTGCATTGGAGGTGAGGTTACCCACCACTCCTGGCTCCAACCTGGGAGACAGGGATTTGAATCTCGGCTAGATGTACTGAAAGAGTCTTTGTTCCAAAACATGACTTTACGAACTTTTAGGTGAATTCGGATGTAATTGATATGGTCTTTTACTCTGTTCACTAAGAGCCGGTCTTATGACTCTTGGATAAAAATTAATCTGGCCGCTTAATATTTTTATCTGGTCAATAAATTTAAAGTTCATCTCATAACCACTAGATAGCATTTATCCGCCTGATAAAATGTTTTTGTCCATCACATTTTTATCGGAAGGTTTAAGTACCTGATAGTTAAAATTGGCGTTGCCATAGTGACGCGTTGTTTTTAGGTTAAAATATTGGTTTGCGTGTTTAGTAAGCACAGGCCCAGGTTCTAACTATATATAAAGTTAGAACATTTAATTCACACTTTTACAAAAACTGACAATCTATTTGTTGAGTTATAGTTATATAATAACCAATTATTTAAATGAGAGTACAATAAATGAAAACGTTGTGCCCAACTATTGCCCACATTTTGACAGACACCGAAATTAGTACTTGCAAGACAACCTATCTTCTGCACCCACGTGACGCCATCTGTTTCCTCGCAATCGTATAGCCGCCATTATTTAACAAATGTTGACCGTTGTAGCCATTAGCCAGTTTGTAATGGTAGCAACAGAGTCTATACGCATGCGCGCACCAGTAAAAACAATACCAACCATGCGTTTTCTGCATAAAAGTATATTTATCCTAAATAAATTCAGTTCATAATATAAAATATTAAAGTGGCTGATAACCTTTATCTTGTCGCTAACTTTAACCTTCCGATAGCAATATTTATCTGGTAGTCATAAGACTGGCCCTTAAGAGTTTTAGGCTGTAAATAAGTTCATAATACAAGGAATTCAAGTAGATAGTTAAGTTTATAAATTAATTAAAGATATATCTTAAAAGTTAACTAACATTTAATTTGTTTTCCATTTCCTGTTCATCTCGACAAATAGTTGAACTGTTATCAAGCCAGCAGAACTAATGTATTTTAACAACAACTAAACTTAGTTCAATCATTATATTATAATCATTTGCCATCAATCTTCCGATTGATTTGTTGCAGCTCCACACGGCTGGCTAATCTGTGCCAAGGTCTTTGGAATATTTATAATTGCTGTTGCCAACATCTTCCGTTATCTGATTCAGATCTGGTGGAACCGGGTGGGGCCTTCTGTATAAGGAATTACCCCTCCCCAACCTGTAAAAAAAGTGTTCCTCCTATATTACCCCCTCTAATATTATCGAACATAAAGCTGAAAGATGGCCTTAAGGTGGAGTGCTAGTGAGCGTGAGTTTAGGGTAGTATTTTTGCAGTTTTTATAGCACAAACATCTTTTGGCCAAAATAAATCAAATATTTATTCTAAAGAAACATAGAGTTTTGTTTTCTGCACATGCCAATATCAACATTTGTTGTATATCTGTCATGATCATGGCGGCATTTGGTGACAAACTTTTCTCTTAATTTAAAAAGTTTGTCACCAAATGCTGCCATTCTCATGACAGATATTCAACAACTGTTGATATTGGCATGTGCATAAAACAAAACTGTTTCTATAGAAGAAATATTTGATTTATTTTGGCCAAAAGATGTTTGTGCTATAAAAACTGCAAAATTAATGCACTAAACTNTCACCACACCTCCCCCACCTCCAGTGAGTCATCCCACGCTTACAACCAACATACTCACCCACCCCCCTCAATCAATTAAGCCCCCATTGTTATGCAAATGCGTCACAGAATGACCCTTTTCCCCTTACTCTCGCTCTCCCTAGCACCCCACCAATCTAACTCCTAATAACTTCTTTATGCATTAAATTATTTTAAAATTCGCCGGAAAAGACTACTTCATATAGCTCCTAAAGGCATCTGTCAGGAAAAAATCTGACATGGTGGATATACCCAGGAAAAACGAGGAAAACATGAAAAAGTTAGGAATTTTTTAAGTTTGGGAAAACAGGGAATTTGACTAAAATAGCTTAAAGTCAAGGAATCTAAATACTTGAATAATTATTCACCTACACATTTGAACAGAAGTGAGAAATTTTGTTTCTCAGTGTTAACAAAATGTATTTTCTAGATATGACAGTATTAACACGAAATTGATAGTCAGTGTTTATACCACATTTACACAGCGCCACAAATAATACCTACCGCCATATATACGTAAATACGTCACAACACCGTTCCCTTAGGGTAGACGAGAAACTGTGCATGTAGCTTAAAATTCAACAACTCTGTACTTAATCCATCCCCACTAACTTTCTCCACACTTCCCTATCCTTGCGTACTCCCTTCACTTCAACAACATCCATACAGCGAGTCATGCATGCTCTTTTATACTTAAAACTATTAATGTTTCTCTTTTTTAGACATTCGTTAACACTCCACAACACTACATGGCCTACCACTTCCTTTTGATCCACAAACTCTACCTTCATATATTTGTTTCGTCACTCCATCCACACTCATCCTCTCAACATGCCCAAACCAACGTAAGACATTTCTTCCACGTTGACCAATTGGGTTCCCTTTCAAACCTCGCTCCTTCAGCACTCATTCATTACTGACTGTCCACAAGAGTTTTTCCACATACCTTTCTTACCGCATTCACCTTGCTCTTGTGTTTCTCCTTACAAACCTATCCCTGAAACAATCGTTTAGTTATTTCCAGATATATTCTCTTTAATATCAATAATACAGCTTTTTTATATTAAAATTCCTTTTCTCCCGCACTATTATACTTAGATATTTCTTTATTCATTTGCCCAGCTTCTTAGGTATCAAAATTATGTAACTGAAAACTTACTCCTAGCTCTATCGTAACGAGTTTTGTCTTCTTTTAGTTCATCTTCATATTAAATCCAATTTTCAGTAGTTCATCCATTATTTTCAATAGTGCTTGGAAATCCTCACTTTCCGCACACTTTGAAATACAGTCTATATTTATACGATCAAGTAATTCATGAATGATCCACTCTATATTTAATTATTATCAAGATGTTATGTGAAAGTACATATTTTTTATATATTTTTTAAATTTAATATTATTTTCATGTATAAATTTACTTATAAATATATTTGTCCCTAAATAAACTTAGAACTTTTGGATCCAACCTTTACCGTTTAAAAACACAAAATTAGCTTTTCATAAATCAGTATTATATTTCCCCTATTACATTTCCACTCGAAAATAACACTGTAATTGCATCGTTGTTAGCCGTACAATAGAAACAGGGTCATGTACCCCCCTCCCCGGCTAAAATGCCACGGGTTCCGACTATTTTAAATCGATACATCGATATAGTGTTATTGTGTATAGCTTGCCCACGTGCACATATAACTCTGCCGTATTGTGAAAATGGAAATAACACGAGAGAGAGAGAGAACGCTACATTGATAGTCTGCTGTTTGAAATGCTGGGGTGTAGGGGGATGTTAATACTGGAGGGTGGAGGGGGTAGAGCTATTAGTGCATCTATGTGTGTGAGGGGTATGGAGATACAGAGGGGGAGAAGTTGACCGTGGTTATTAACCCACACACAGCAGGTACGCAAGATCGCAGCAGTAGGAAGATTGCAAGCGCGTGGCTCGATGGTCCACCAAGCACAGTCTTCTGGTCTAGAACTGTTCCAAACTAGAGTCGACAGAGATTTGTGCTGTACCATCGCGTATTACTACCCGTCCGAGCTATGTGAGATTTAACTACGGTAATGATCCGCCTGATCGGCAACCGGTCCATCTCGAGGAAGTTAACCAACTACATCGCCCATAAATAAAACTATCTTTGAATCTTATAAGCTCGTGAATATATTAGGTACGTTCAAATAATACTTAGGTGAACAAAATAAAATAGTTGAAGGTGGGATGCATGGGGACGAGGGGAAAGGCCACTGTGTTTGCAGTGTTTATAATCAGTTGTTTGAATGTCTGTCACGAGCTGCATTGGACGACAAACTTTTTAAATTAGGAGACAAAGTTGTCATTAAATTCAGGACACCCTTGACAGATATTCAACAACTGTTGACATCACGGTGTGAAGAAAAATAATCTCAATGTTTGTACTGGAGCAACATTTGATTTATTTTGGCCAAAAAAAGGTTTTGATATAAAAAAAACTCCAAAAACACTTACCTTTTACCTAGCTCCCTATATTCCCACCTTAAAATCCCTAATTCTGCCAAGAATCAAATTATAATCACTTACTGTTTTTATTTGGTGTGAGCATTGATATAATTGTTTTACTGACAAGTTAGACGCGATGTTACATTTTTGTTCCGATGTTTAACGTCACCTAAAATGATTGCCCTATCAAAGATTTATAGATTTTTTTTTACAAATTTCTGGATAGTTTTATTTTGGGAAAGAAGGGGGTTGGGAGTATGGAAAAGGGTAGGGGGGGGGGAGAAAAATAAAACAGAAGTTTTAAAGTTTGTTTTACCTTGCACTGCGTCTTAGTACTAATCGCACGGGCTTTTCTCATTTGTTCACGCTAATGCGGTATAGATGAGAAGGAAAGAATTTAAAGTAAATGTAGTCGCATTTGCGTATAAAGGAGAATGGAAAACATCAGGAAAAAAACTGCCTCACTATACCCGTCTGGAATTCAAACCCCGACATTCCTATCACTGGCAAGCCAGACCAAACACTCTTGATGTTTGGCCTGTACGCACACCCTGTCTTGATGTTTGGCCCGCACGCACACCCTGTCTTGATGTTAGGCCTGCACGCACACCCTGTCTTGATGTTTGGCCCGCACGCACACCCTGTCTTGATGTTTGGCCCGCACGGACATCCTGTCTTGATGTTTGGCTCACACGCACACCCTGTCTTGATGTTTGGCCTGCACGCACACCCTGTCTTGATGTTTGGCCCGCACGCACACCCTGTCTTGATGTTTAGCCCGCACGCACACCCTGTCTTGATGTTTAGCCCACACGCACACCCTGTCTTGATGTTTGGCCCACACGCACACCCTGTCTTGATGTT